>CAUYON010014105.1:0-10930 GCA_963573935.1 Arctocebus calabarensis
CCCGAGTAGCTGGGACTACAGGCGCCCGCCACAGCGCCCGGCTATTTTTTTGTTTTGCAGTTCGGCCGAGGCCGGGCTTGAACCCGCCACCTTTGGTATATGGGGCCGGCGCCCTACTCGCTGAGCCACAGGAGCCGCCCGAGACCAAGAGTTTGAGGTTGCTCTGAGTTGTGACACCACAGCACTCTATCCAGGGCCCCAGAGTGAGACTCCGTCTCAAAAAAAAAAAAAAAAAAGGGCGGCTCCTGTGGCTCATCAAGTAAGGCACCGGCCCCATATACTGAAGGTGGCGGGTTCAAACCCAGCCTCCGCGAAACTGTGAAACAGAAAAATAGCCGGGCATTGTGGCAGGCACCTGTAGTCCCAGCCACTCGGGAGGCTGAGGCAACAGAATCGCCTAAGCCCAGGAGTTGGAGGTTGCTGTGAGCTGTGTGATGCCACAGCACTCTACCAAGGGTGATAAAGTGAGACTTTGTCTCTACAAAAAAAAAAAAAATCTTAAAGAACTAGGGATGTGGATTTTGTTGTTACTGTTCATAATTTTATCTTCCGCAACTGACAAACTATAGATGCTCAAAAATAAATGTTGAATGAACGAGTAAGCAGGTTTTGAAGGAGAGAATATAATGAGTATAGTTTGGGACATATTGAATTTGGTAAAAATCACTGCTAACCCCATCACCCAGAGAAGCCCATACCTCAAAGTTAGATTGTAGAATGGCAATTATAGGATCTTACATTTGCAGATTGATAAAAATATAGACACATAGAATCCCAGTGTCTGAAGAGTCACTGAACTATATCAACACTGGGCCCTCAGGAGTAGAGGGGATGAGAGATCAGGGATGCTTAACCTAAATGAGATCAGGAGCAGAGCCATCACCACCTTGAAATTTATGTAACATTTGTGTGAAGGTGCCTATATTCATTTTCTGAAGGGAGATATCAGCTCTCATCAGATTCCAAAAGATAAAGAACCACTGACAATATCCCCATTTCTATAAAAGAAAGAAAATAGAAATACTGAGAATTTGCTTGTATATGCATAGATTTGGGAGCATAAAAATGAGAGCACTCCTTGCCTCTGAGGAGATGAGGGTTTAGCAACTGGGAAGAGAAAGCCTTTCATTGTACTCCTTATAGACCATATAAATTTTTTTTTTTTTTTGAGACAGAGTCTCATGTCATCCTTGGTAGAGTGCTGTGACGTCACAGCTCACAGCAACCTCAAACTCTTGGGCTTAAGCAATTCTCTTGCCTCAGCCTCCTGAGTAGCAGGGACTACAGGTGCCCGCCACAATGTCCAGCTAGGACCATTTAAATTTTGAATAAAATGAAAATGTATTGCCTTTTAGAAAGTTAAATTTTAAAACTTTAAAAAAACTAAAATTTAAAAGTTATGATTGATCCTATTTGTAAACAGAGATATAGTAGATATTATATTTCCCGCCAGTTAAATGAAAATTCAAAAGAGATCAATAATATTCAGCATTAGCAAAGATGTAAAGTAAAGGGCATTCATTCATTATTGGTGAAAAGGAAAACTGATATCTGTTAGGATGGCATTTTGATGGTACCTATCAAAATGAAAAATATTCATATCTTGGCTCGGCGCCAGTGGCTCAAGCGGCTAAGGCGCTAGCCACATACACCTGAGTTAGCGGGTTCAAATCCAGCCTGGGCCCGCCAAACAACAATGACGGCTGCAACCAAAAAATAGCCGGGTGTTGTGGTGAGCGCCTGTAGTCCCAGCTACTTGGGAGGCAGAGGCAGGAGAATCACTTGAGCCCAGGAGTTGGAGATTGCTATGAGCTGTGATGCCACAGCACTCTACCCAGGGTGACAGCTTAAAAAAAAAAAAAAATAGCTGGGCATTGTGGAAGGTGCCTGTAGTCCTAGGTAGTCAGGAGGCTGAGGTAAGAGGATCACTTGAACAAGAGTTTGAAGTTGCTGTGAGCGAATGATGCAATGGCACTCTACCCAGGGCAGCTGAGTGAGACTCTATCTTAAAAACAAACAAAACAGAATTCTTTGCTAACCTCCCAAAAGCAAGGACATGCAAACTCTACCTATGTCTCTCATGTAAAAGTAAAGCCTACCCAAATGTCACACTAATAAGGTCCCTTTGTCACATTCGTGAGAGCTCTGCCTTCATAGCCTAATTACCTCCCAAAGATCCCACCTCCTAAAACCATGAGATTGAAGATAAAGAGTCAACATACGATTGTGGTGGGACACAAATATTCAGTCTGTAGCATAGAGAACATTTTTATCCTAATAGTGTTGCATTTTTATCTGATATAATTAGATGTTTTTGCCCAGAGGCCTTTGTGAAACTTTTTGACAGGTAATTGCTAGAATGTTTTTTAACCTTTTCACCATTGAACTTTCTGGAATGAGTCTTGTATTACCCACTAGATCAGATCTGCTCCAAGATAGCATATTTGGAGACAAATGTGACCTTTTTAGGATTTCACTGAACTAGTAAAGAATGTATCATTCGGCTCGGGGCCTGTAGCTCAAGCAGCTAAGGCACTAGCCACATACACCAGAGCTGGTGGGTTCGAATTTAGCCCAGGCTGCCAAACAACAGTGACAAATACAACCAAAAAATAACCTGGGCGTTGTGGTGGGTGCCTGTAGTCCCAGCTACTTGGGAGGCTGATGCAAGAGAATCGCTTAAGCCCGGGAGTTGGAGGTTGCTGTGAGCTGTGATGCCAAGGTACTCTACCCAGGTGACAGCTTGAGGCTCTGTTTCAAAAAAAAAAAAAACAAGAAAGAAAAGAAAAAAAAGAATGTATCAGTCAAGTTGAGATTTTAGTCATTAACCTAGACTGAGATCTTTTCATTAGAACTAGCCACAATGTCATTCATCAGTGTTGCTCTGTTCCGTATTTAAATATGGGATATGTAACAATATTTAAATACTGTAAAATTACCTGCTTAGAAAAATCTTCAGACTTTTCTGTTCTCTCTGACTGCTGCCCATCCTCCTTCCATATTGTGGTTATTTTCTGTTTTTTACACTTAATCCTAGACACTCTGGCTTCCTGGTTTTCTACTTTTGTTCCACAACCCTCATTTCTCTAAAGTTAATGCAATCTTACTAGTCAAATAGAAATGTCTCTTGCTCATTCCTGTCTTCTGTAACCAGGGGACACCGTGCTGCGTGGGGACCTGACTGCCACCAGTTTCGAATTGAAACTACTTCTCAGTTTCCGTGATTGTAACCATGCTAAGTGCTTTGAGAGAAAGAGAATGGTTATTTTTGGAGCCCAGACTGGGCTAAATGTGCAAAGATAATAGTGGGGAAATTCTAAGGAAGCTGTGGCCTGTAGAATATTGGACAAAATACTGGGAGAAGTAAAATGTGTATCTAAGTAATATCTTGAAAGAGGAAATTATTATCCTAATTTTAGGGAAACACACATGCACGTATTCTTGGCTGCAAGACCTATGTGACTAGCTTCTCTCCACACACACACTCGCACACACACTCACACAGGCACAGGCTCACACATCATCGCTGACCTCGTATCTCATAACTCTTCAGTTGCTCACTCTGCTGCAATCAAGACAGGCCCAAGACCCACTAAAGTCTTTGCTCTGGCTATTCTCTCTGCCCGGACCACATTTCCCCCCACAAATGCCCAGGGCAAACCTCCTTTCTTTGAGTCTTTGTTCAAAGATACTTTCTTTCTTTTTTTTTTTTTGAGACAGAGCCTCAAGCTGTCGCCCTGGATAGAGTGCCATGACATCACAGCTCACAGCAACCTCCAATTCCTGGGCTCAAGTGAGTCTCCTGCCTCTGCCTCCCAAGTAGCTGGGACCACAGGCGCCCGCCACAATGCCCAGTCACTTTTTTTTTTTTTTTGGTTGCAGCCATCATTGTTGTTTGGCGGGCCCGGGCTGTATTCAAACCCGCCAGCTCAGGTGTACATGGCTGGAACCTTAGCCTGTTGAGCCACAGGCACCGAGCCCAAATATACTTTCTTAAGAAGTCCGTAAGGGAGAAAAAGTAATACCTTTTCCTAATTCACCACAAGGTTCATGGCTGACACCCCCATAATAAGAAACAAATTAACATGAGGAAAACATACGAATATACTTAACATAAGTTTTATGTGACATGAGAACCTTCACAAACGAAGACTCAAAGAAACAGAGAAAACTAGTTTTATGGACAACTGTGCAGGAATGTGATTGGAGGACAAAAGGGTATGATCCCATGGTAACAGCCTGGGGGACTTGGCTAGTTCCTCTTTGTTTAGAGTTTTTCCTATGTCTCCGTGTTTTCATTTCTTTCTTCTGGGTATAGATGGGACCTTTCTGGATAAGGACCTTTCTTGCTTTAGAAGGACAGAGAATTCTTGTTTTTTTTATTTTTTTGTTTTGAGACAGAGTCTCACTGTGTTGTCCCTGGTAGAGTGCCATGGCATCACAGCTCACAGCAACTTCAAACTCTTGGGCTTAAGAGATCCTCTTGACTGAGCTTCCCAAATAGCTGTGACTGAAAGAATAGAAGTAACTCCATCTTGTAAGAAGCCGCCATCTCAGAGTTCCTTTGTTCTTGTTCCTAGCCTATAGATTATCCATTCCACGCAGGAATGAGCATTTAAAACAACCAAGGAGCATTTATTGCAACCAATCAGGCTCGGGTCACCTGTGGCTCAATGGGCTAAGGCACCAGCCACGTACACCTGAGCTGGCAGGTTTGAGTCCAGCCCGGGCCCGCCAAACAACAATGATGGCTGCAACCAAAAAATGGCCGGGTATTGTGGCAGGCGCCTGTAGTCCCAGCTACTTGGGAGGTGGAGGCAGAAGACTCGCTTGAGCCCAGGAATTGGAGGTTGCTGTGAGCTGTGAAGCCACAGCACTCTATTCAGGGTGACAGCTTGAGGCTCTGTCTCAAAATAATAATAATAATAATAATAATGATAGGCTTGGCACCTGTGGCTCAATGGGCTAAGGTGCCAGCCACATACACCTGAGCTGGCTGGTTAAAATCCAGCCCAGGCCCACCAAACAACAATGGCGGCTGCAACCAAAAATGGCCGGGCGTTGTGGTGGGCGCCTGTAGTCCCAGCTACTTGGGAGGCAGAGGCAGGAGACTCACTGGAGCCCAGGAATTGGAGGTTGCTGTGAGCTGTGATGTCATCGCACTCTGTCCAGGGCGACAGCTTGAGGCTCTGTCTAAAAAAAAAATAAATAATAATAATAATAATAGGCTTGGCGCCTGTGGCTCAATGGGCTAAGGTGCCAGCCACGTACACCTGAGCTGGCGGGTTGAATCCAGCCCGGGCCCGCCAAACAACGATGGTGGCTGCAACCAAAAAATGGCCGGGCATTGTGGCGGGCGCCTGTAGTCCCAGCTACTTGGGAGGCAGAGGCAGGGAGACTCGCTTGAGCCCAGGAATTGGAGGTTGCTGTGAGCTGTGATGCCACAGCACTCTATCCAGAGTGACAGCTTGAGGCTCTGTCTCAAAAAAAAAAAGAAAGAATAATAATAATAAAATAACCAACCATATTCCTTGGGCTCCTGAAGCCCCCCACCCTCCCTTACCACAATAAAACACACACACCCCAACCCGGAGACTGGGGCCCTCAGAAGGCTTCTGCTGTGTCAGGTACTCTGTAGGCCCTCGCTGGAGCTTGAATAAAGGCTCTTTTGCTTTTGCATTGAGTATGTCTCCCTGGTGGTCTTTGGGGATTACGTGATCTGGGCACTACAGTGACTACTCCTGCCACAGTGCCCAGTCGTTTTTACAGACAAGGTGTGGCTCTGGCTCAAGCTGGTCTCAGACCTGTGAGCTCAGGTAATCCACCCACCTCGGCCTCCAGAATGCTAGGATTGTAGGCATAAGGTACTACATCCAGCCCCAGAGAATTCTTTATAGCCTGCTTCAGTGGAGAATGATAGAAAGTTAGAGGGAACTTCTGATGTTTTCTCAAATGCCAAGGTGCCTATTTTGGGGGTAGCATATCCTAAACCCTGTCAAGGTCTATCTTGATGATTATATGTATATAATTTTTTTTTTTTTAAACAGAGCCTCAAGCTGTCACCCTGGATAGAGTGCTGTGGCATCACAGCTCACAGCAACCTCCAATTCCTGGGCTCATGTGAGTCTCCTGCCTCTGCCTCCCAAGTAGCTGGGACTACAGGCACCCACCACAACCCCTGGCCTTTTTTTTGGTTGCAGCCGTCACTGTTGTTCGAAAGGCCCGGGCTGGATTTGAACTCGCCAGCTCAGGTGTATTTGGCGCATTGACGCCTTAGCCCATTGAGCCACAGGCGCTGAGCCTATAATTTTTTTTTTTAATTAAACGGAGTCTTGGGTGGCACCTGTGGCTCAGCGAGTAGGGCACCGACGCCACATGCCGAAAGTGGCGGGTTCAAACCCAGCCTCGGCGAACTGCAAAACAGAAAAATAGCTGAGCATTGTGGCGGGCGCCTGTAGTTCCAGCTACTTGGGAGGCTGAGGCAAGAGAATCGCCTAAGCCCAGGAGTTGGAAGTTGCTGTGAGTAGTCCACGGTACTCTACTGAGGGCAATAAAGTGAGACTCTGTCTCTACAAAAAAAAAAAAAAAGAAGAAGATGGAGTCTCATTTTGTCATCGTTGGTAGAGTGCCAGGGCATCATAGCTCACAGCAACCTCAAACTCCTGGACTTAAGTGATTCTCTTGCCTCTGCCTTCCAAGTAGCTGGGACTATAGGCACCTGCCATAATGCCTGGCTATTTTTCGTTTGTTTGTTTGTTTAGCAGGCCCAGGATGGGCTTGAACCTACCAGCCCCAGAGTGTGTGGCCAGCGCCCTAACCACTGAGCTACAGGCACCCCCCCTTTATTTTTGAGACAGAGCCTCACTTTGTTGCCCTCAGTAGAGTGCTATAGCATCTTAGCTCACAGCAATCTCAAACTCTTGGGCTCAAGCCATCCTCTTGCCTCAGCTTCCCGAGTAGCTGGGACTACAGGCGCTGGCCACAATGTTAGGCTATTTTTTAGAGATGGGGTCTGGTTCTAGCTGGGGCTGGTCTTGAACTCCTGAGCTCAGGCCTCCCAGAGTGCTGGAATTATAGGTGTGAGCCACCACACCCTACTTTTTTCCTTTGAGATAGCATGTCACTGTCACCCAGGATACAGTGCAGTGTTGTCATTGTAGCTCATTGCAACCTCAAATTCCTGGGCTCAAGCCATCTTGCTTCAGCCTCCAAAGTACCTGGGACAATAGGCGCTCACCTCCATAGGTAGCTAATATTTTCTATAATGTTTTTAGTAGAGCTGAGAGTTTCATTCTTGCTCAAGCAGGTCTGGAAGTCCTGACCTGAAGAGATCCCCCCACTTCAGCCTCCCAGAGTACTAGGATTACAGCCCTGAGCCACTGTACCTGGCCCTGATGATTATACAGTTTTTAAAATGAAATGTTTCAGCTCAGCACCTGTAGCACAGTGGTTAAGGTGCCAGCCGCATATACTGAGGGTGGCTGGTTCAAACCCAGCCTGGGCCACCTAGACAAAGATGTCAGTTGCAACACAAAATAGCTGGGCCTTGTGGTGGGCTCCTGTAGTCCCAGCTACTCGGGAGGCTGAGGCAAGAGAATTGCCTAAGCCCAGGAATTGGAGGTTGTTGTGAGCTGTGCGATGCCACGGCCCTCCACCGAGGGTGACAAAGTAAGACTCTGTCTATACAAAAAAAAAAAAAGGAAAAGAAAAGCTGAGAGTATTCATATTGTGATAAGAAAGGAAGAAGCTGCATTACTGTCACATAGTCTTGGAACCAGAGAGGGTGAACCTGGGATGCTCAGGAGGGCTGAGGTTCAGGCTTACGGTGGGTCTTTCATTGTGGGAACTTGATTAAAGTTAATATAAAAATTATGATGTAGGGAGGCACCTGTGGCTCAGCAAGTAGGGTGCCGGCCCCATATGCCTAGGGTGGCGGGTTCAAACCCAGCCCCTGCTGAACTGCAAAAACAAAAAAATAGCTGGGCGTTGTGGCGGGCACCTGTAGTCCCAGCTACTCAGGAGGCTGAGGCAAGAGAATCACCTAAACCCAAGAGCTGGAAATTGCTGTGAACTGTGTGACACCATAGAACTCTACTGCGGGCCATAGAGTGAGACTCTGTCTCTACCAAAAAAAAAAAAAAAATTATGTAATATAGAATTGGTAGGCAAACTAAGGCCAGGATTTGAGATGTGTGTTTTAAAGGCAAAGATTTGAGATGTTTAGAGAGTAAACAGTCTTTCATTAAGCAGTTCATTTAAATGGACTTTTCAGGAAGTTTCCAGAACAAGCAAGGGTGACAAAGTGAGACTGTGCCTCAAAAAAAAAAAAAAAAAAAAAGAGGCTTGGCACCCATAGATCAATGGTTAAGGCTGCTAGCCACATATATCAGGGCTGGTGGGTTCGAACCCAGCCAGGGCCTGCTAAACAACAACGACAACTGCAACAAAAAAATACCTGGGTGTTGTGGTATTTTGCCCACCTAGGCTGAGGCAAGAGCGTCTCTTAAGCCCAAGAGTTTGCGGTTGCTGTGAGCTGTGACAGCACAGCTCTTTATCCAGGGTGACAGAATTAAGACTCTGTCTCAAAAAAAAAGAAAAATAATAATGTTACTGGGCAAAGAGCATCCAGCCACTTGTCACTGTTCTGCCAATATGCATAGACAGAGGTTAGGTCCATACAAGCTTTATTGTCAGAAGGCCTGCGATTCTGTAGAACAGTGAGAGTAGCCTCTCAAATCTGTTCTCTCTCTCTCTTTTTTTTTGAGACAGAGTCTCAAGCTGTCTCCCTGGGTAGAGTGCCATGGCCTCTCAGTTCACAGCAACCTCCTACCCTGGGGCTTAAGTGATTCCCTTGCCTCAGCCTCCCAAGTAGCTGGGACTACAGGCACCCGCCACAATACCCAGCTATTTGTTGTTGTTGTTGTCCTTGTTGACAACAAGGCCCGGGCTGGGTTTGAACCCACCAGCCCCAGTGCATCTTGCCGGCGCCCTAGCCACTGAGCTACAGACACCTAGCCCCCCATCCCTCCAAAGTCTTTTAAGACAAACATCCTCACAGTCACGGAGAAACCTTAACTAGATAATCACGGAAGGTGTGTGGTGAAGGCCCAGCAGATTAGGGCAGCTGTGCGTTTCAGCTTACCTTCTCAGACTCCACCTTGCAGGCTGCTTTTCTGGTTTCAATAAGTTGTTTCTAATGAGTATTTACTCCTCATAACAACCCACAAGTTAGTTTCTCTCCTTATCCCCACTTGAAAGTTGTAGAAACTGAGGCACAGAGAGGCCACGTTACTTGACCACAGCACACCGTTAATAAATAGGAGAGATGATTTTGAACAGATGGGAGTGGCTACCCAGAGGTACAGGAATTTTAGAAGGTGGTGGACATGTTCTGGGTGGTTAGCAAGCTATACAACTATACAGCTAAAAGAGTGAATTTTACTCTATGTAAATTATACTTTAATAGAGCTGAGTTGTTTTTTTTTTTTTTTGAGACAGAGCCTCAAGCTGTCACCCTGGGTAGAGTGCGGTGGCATCACAGCTCACAGCAACCTCCAATTCCTGGGCTCAAGCAAGTCTCTAGCCTCCCGCCTCCCAAGTAGCTGGGACCACAGGCGCCCGCCACAACACCTGGCCATTTTTTCGTTGCAGTCATCATTGTTGTTTGGCGGGCCCCGGATGGATTCAAACCCAACCCACGAGCTCAGGTGTACGTGGCTGGCGCCTTAGCCTGTTGAGCCACAGGCGCCGAGCCTAGATCTGAGTTTTAAAGCAAACAAAAAACAGGATGAAGCCAAGAGGTGAAGAAGAAAGCAAGGTGAGGGGGGACCCTCCGGCACCTGGTGACCAAGCGGAGCTCCCTGTGGACGTGGGGACCAGTGCAGAACTCATCCCGACAGCCGCAGCCGCCCCTCCCCTCTCTGATTCCACAGCCGCCCGCAAAAAGATGAACTCAGCTTCTCTTTTCACTGTGTGTTTTGTCTGCTGTGGCCCTGTCCCTTACCTTTGTTTCATGCTCTTTTAAAAGGGCAATGTCTTTTTTGTAAACACAGTCCTGGCTGCTGAAAGCGAAGTCTAAACATTTGATCTGACCTTGATTTAACCAGAACAGCCTGTTCCAGGGATGGGACAAGCAGTAAAAATAAGAATAAAAGGGGTGGCACCTGTGGCTCCAAGAAGTTGGGCGCCGGCCCCGTATGCTGGAGGGGGCAGGTTCAAACCCGGCCCGGCCAAAACTGCAAAAAATAAACAAATAAATAAATAAGAATAAAAAGAGTTTGGGGTGAAGGATCTGTGTTGATCTACATAGATGAATGAATAGATTTGTGTTTCTAGGACCAACGATCTGATAAGAATCGATAGACAAACATCCAGGAAGGGTTAGACAGAAAACAATAGTGCTCCCTTGCCAATATCCTTCCCCAGTCAGTGTGGAGAATGCTTTCCCAATTTCCATTTTTGGCAAATGTATCTCATTTCTCACCGGGCTGGAAGCCCTCACCCTCTCAGGACACCTCTCAGAAATAGGGAGTTGGCTCAGCACCGGTAGCTCAAGCGGCTAGAGCACCAGCCACGTACACCCAAGGTGGTGGTTCGATCCCAGGCCAGGTCTGCCAAACAACAATGACAACTACAACCAAAGAATAGCCAGGCATTGTGGCGGGCACCTGGAGTCCCAGCTACTTGGGAGGCTGAGGTAAGAGAATCCCTTAAGCCCAGGAGTT
The DNA here is from genome assembly GCA_963573935.1 of Arctocebus calabarensis. Taxonomy (NCBI): domain Eukaryota; kingdom Metazoa; phylum Chordata; class Mammalia; order Primates; family Lorisidae; genus Arctocebus; species Arctocebus calabarensis. Next base: position 10,725 of record CAUYON010014105.1, read on the forward strand.
GGAGGTTGCTGTGCACTGTGATGCCACAGCACTCTACCCAGGGCCACATAGTGAGACTGTCTCAAAAAAAAAAAAAAAAGGCTCTGCCTGTGACTCAATGGGCTAAGGAGCCAGCCATGTACACCTGAGCTGGCGGGTTCAAATCCAGCCCAGACCGCCAAACAACAAGGAAGACTGCAATCAAAAAATAGCTACACGTTGTGGCG
>CAUYON010014111.1:0-16055 GCA_963573935.1 Arctocebus calabarensis
AAACTGATTAACATAGCCTTCCTGGCAATTTCTCCACTATTATATGAAGACATTTGTATTCTGCATTTAGCAAGGTTCGCCTGTACCCTTCTAAGATGCACCGTAGGTGTGGCCCCACCAATTACCCTCCCTCCGCCCCAACCTCCCCTCACCCCACCCTACGCTTGCCTCTTTCCCTATATTCTTGTGTTATAGTTGGGTTATACCATTCACACGACAGCTATAAATTAGCTTCATAGTAGGGCTGAGTACATTGGGTACTTTTTCTTCTATTCTTGAGATACTTTGCTAAGAAGAATATGTTCCAACTCCATCCATATAAGCATGAAAGAGGTAAAGTCTCCATCTTTCTTTAAGGCTGCGTAATATTCCATGGTATACATGTACCACAATTTATTAATCCATTCGTGGATCCATGGGCACTTAGGTTTCTTCCATGACTTTGCAATTATGAATTGGGCTGCAATGAACATTCTGGTACAGATGTCTTTGTTATAATGTGATTTTTGGTCTTCTGGGTATATACCTAGTAAAGGATTTATAGGATCAAATAGCAGATCAATTTTTAGATCTCTAAGTACTCTCCAAATATCCTTCCAAAAGGAACGTATTAGTGTACATTCTGGTGCTGTGTGAACTGGCTAGCGACCTGTAAGAGGCTGAAACTGAACCCACACCTTTCACCATTAACTAAGATAGATTCTCACTGGATTAAAGACTTAAACTTAAAACATGAAACTATGAAAATTCTAGAAGAAAGTGCAGGGAAAACTCTTGAAGGAATCAGCTTGGGTGAATATTTTATGAGGAGGAAACCCCAGGCAATTGAAGCAGTATCAAAGATACACTACTGGGACCTGATCAAATTAAAAAGCTTCTGTACAGCCAAGAACATAGTAAGTTTAGCAAGCAGCAAGCCCTCAGAATGGGAGAAAATATTTGCAGGTTATGCCTCTGACAAAGGTTTAATAACCCGAATCCACAGAGAACTCAAACATATTAGCAAGAAAAGAACAAGTGATCTCATCTCAGGATGGGCAAAAGACTTGAAGAGAGACTTCTCTAAAGAAGACAGGCGCACAGCCTACAGACACATGAAAAAAATGCTCACCATCCTTAATCATCAGAGAAATGCAAATCGAAACTACTCTGAGATATCACCTAACTCCAGTAAGATTAGCCCACATAACAAAATCCCCAAACCAGAGATGTTGGCGTGGATGTGGAGAAAAGGGAACACTTCTACACTGCTGGTGGGAACTAGATGTTTTAAATGTAATATTAACATTCTTCAAATAATATTTTATTATTATTTATTTTTGACAAAATGACTCCTAATTACTCTATTTGAGGGATAAAAAGAGAAAATGCTAGCGGCACATACTCTTGCTCAAAATTTAAAGAAATTTGTATTTATTTAAAAATGCTAAAGGTCAGCAGTGTCATGGACATCAGAGTAATAAAGTATACTGATGAATTAAAGGGGACCATGTGCTTGCCAATCTGGAGGGGACTTGTGCTTGAAATGTCATTGGGAACCGAGGGAAGGAGGAAACTAATGAGCAGCGGTAGTCCCCTCTGAGACAGAGAAAGGTGGGAGCCGCAGGGGGTGGCTTGTTTAAGGCTGATTCCTGCTGGCCCAGATCTCCTCCTCTCCCAGACGCCCTCCTCTCTCTTCCCATTCTTCCTTCCTAAAGATGAGAACGCTTCCATTTCCTCTAAAGTTTCCAAATATGAATGAATCTTTTTTTGGACATATTCAAATACGTAGTTAATATTCAGTAATATGTACTATAAATTTATTTTGTAGACTAACTTAGACTTTATTATTTCTAAAATCTTTCAAATTTCTGGCAAAAACATATCACTAGATTTTACAACTTTCCTAGAAAAACCTTAACTCTGGGTAATAGTATTTATTAGAATACCAGGAATAAATGCTTAGAACACCTAACTTTATTAAAGAAGGAAAAATTACAGCAATCATTAGTATTCAAAATTATAGTCAATCATCAGCAATTCAGTCATCTATTTTTCTATTCTTGTTTTTTAAATCAATATGAAATAATATCTCAGGTTTTCAAAGTCACTTAACTTTATCTTCGTTCATTGTTATCTTCATTCGTTGTATTTATCTTTGTATCTAACTTCGTTCATTCTTTACATGGTTTTTGTTTCTAGTCCTTGTCTTAAACACTGTTATTGTTATTAAATTTTAAGCCTTTTAAATTCTGTGAAGGTAAAAAGTGGAAACCTATTAAAAACATGTATACGTAAAAAAATACCCAAAGCAACAACAAAAAAATTCACTTAACTTTTTAAGCAAAGTCTCAAGTTCCATATCATTCCTGTCTGTTTTTTAGAATAGTTTTGGAGAACTTTTTCTAGGCGAAGGAGAGAGTCAAGGAAAAGAGGTGAGGATATGAGCAGTGAGGTGAGATGGGAAATATTAAACTGGCAGAAAACAGATTTAGGATCAGGATAAAGGAGACAGTTGGAAACAAAATGGGACACAGCTGAGGGAACATGTGGTTGCACGTATAAGCAGATGCCGCTTATGGAGAGAACAGATAAAAGCTGATCAGCAAATGAAAAATTTAATCTAGCTTCACATAAGGAACTTAGCATATGGAGTCTGGAGAGACAGGGTAGCGAACTTAAGAAAACTGTTACCTTCAATTGTGGTGTTTGCAAATGCAAGTATAAAAATATTTTCAAAGCTGGTTTTAAAAGATAACGGGATCAGAGTGAATTGCTGAAAACATACTGTGAAGCTCTCAATATATCACAGACACCGGAGTGCAGGGTTGAGAGGGACATTAGAATTAAACTGTACAACTATGCGCTCGTTTAATTAGACATTCATGTGTAATCTTCCATAGGCCAGGATCGATTTAATGCCTTTTTTCATGGTTGACTTAATTTTGACCTTCAAGGAGCTGATGACATCCTTTGGGAGACAATTTAAAAACAGCTAGTTTCACACAGTGTTATATAAGAACAAATTGAGAAATACACAAGAAAAACAGATGAGGGGATGGCTTGAGTAAGTGCAGTGAATTCATTAACACAAAAACGGCTGAAGAAAACAACAATTTAAATTTGTCTTAAAGAGTGTTATATTGACTGGCTGCTAAAAGCCCATAAGATATACGAAGACAACGTCCTAGATGTTCTTACTCTGAAGATAAATTGCCTGTGTGGGAATCGCAGCATCACCAGGTTCTGTGACCTTGAGCAAATGACAAGGTACCTTTGTGCTACACTTTCCTCAAATAGGATAACAATATCTGCCTACATTAAAAGATTGCTTTGAGGATTAAATAGAGTTAATGATCTACAGTAACATAGTGCCATGAGCCTAGTATTTTATAATTATGATTTTAGCTATAAAATAGACCACATGCTATATAGAATTTCTTATATAACATTTCTTATTCACAGTGTATTCTGAGTTTCTCTCTCATTTTCTCCCTTCTCTCTCTCTCTCTCTCTTTCTCTCTCTAGTGAGGGCTGCCAGATCTGTCCAAATGAGAACTTGTTTTAGCTTTCTTGGAAGTTTGAAAGGAGTAGCCATAATAATTTTATTGACTTGGATCTTACAAAGATTAAGAGGTTTGTTTTGGCTTCTATTCTTACTGCATTTTCATTTCAATCAAATGCCATTCAGGCCTGGGACATGGTACAATAATAAAGTTATTTATATATCCCCATATTCCTGTGACTAATCTAAGTGAATTGTATATCAAGCCACCTACTCTACCTTTAACCCTGGATTCCAACAAATCCACAAAAATTTAAAGATTCAGAAATCTTATAATCCATTTACTTTACTTTTTCATCCAATTGTTTTCTGATAACATATACCATTTGCCAACATAATATTTTAAAAATAGCCTTGGGAGATATTATTCAACATTTGAATAAAATTGTTTTTAATGACATAGAGGTTTATTTTTCTCGATTTTAAAATATATCCAGATAGAGGTAGGTAAGAGTTAATAGGACAGTTCCACAGGCCATTAAGATTCCACGTTCTTTCTTCCTTTCTGTTTTACCACCCTTACTTAGTAGATTTTAACTATGCAAAAACTGATAGTGCTCTTTAAGGAAATTACTGAATAAATATACTCTGTGAAGCAATTCAGATTCTCTGTGAACATAAATGTGGATTCAGAGTAGTTTCCATTTTATTTGTAATTTTGTGCTGGGCTTCAATTTCAATAGCTCTAACTAACATGCTTAGTAATTTCCTATGTGACTAGTGGTCTGACCCCCAAAGCTTACATAGCAAATTAAAGAGGTGGGATACTTAAAGGGGTGCTCATTCCACCTCTCCTCTCCACCGTACATTCCTCTAGAATGTTATGTATGTTATAGAAAACACCTACGTGAGGGAGAAGAGAGGTAGAATCTTTTTCTAGATTTCTGTCCCAAAAGACAAGAGCCTTTTGGTCTTGCAACTAGGACATTTGAGAATAAAATTCTCATTAGCAGTTGGTCAGAGAGAGAAAGCCCTCCTGTAGTGTTCTGGGTAGAATCTGGGTAAGAAGCCATCCTTTTTTATTATGGTTTGCTCTAGATATTGCCCCCAAATTGAAATAAGCCTGATGTATGATATGATCTGATAACTACAAACCTAGCTGATGAATTTCAGCTGTCAGATCTTCTACCAAGGTAGAAATCTTACTTTTAGAAGTAATTTTTGGGTTATTCCTAATTATCTTTTAGTTCCTTAGAATGAATATTACCTGGCCACTTTCTTGGCTTCTAAGTTATGTATACTATTTTAGCTAAATTATTCCTTCTCATTACCTTAAATAGATTATAACGTATCCTTTATAAATGTGTATATAATTGTAATATATAACACATTTTCTTTTCTTTTCTATACAGATATAGTATAATGATGTGGAGTTTTGGAAAGAATAAGGAAGAGGGAAGAGGGAAGGCCCCACAATTTTCCCAAATCCATTTCTATCACCATGCCTTTTCAGGGTATCATCCCATATGCCAAATACCTAAATTTTTGGAATCAAGGCTAGAAAGGCTTATTTGTTTGCGTATACGAATGTATGAATAGAATTCCTCGTAGGTTACTTTATTAGAAGCTGTAGTACTTGCAAGTTTTCAGATTGGCACTGCTCTTTGGTTTAGAAAGAATAGTTTTCTCTTTCTAGGTTTGAGATAAATACATCTGATTCTTCTCATAAAATGAATTTTATAGATGGAAATTTTATTTTCTCTATACAGTACAATAGTCTGCTTCCAAAACTATTTGGACCAGTAAAATGGAATGTTTACAAGATGTGATCAAAATCATTTGTTTTAAGCTATTTTTTGTCTGTTCGTTTTCATTGTTGTGTCTTACACGGAGACCATGAAACTGCTAACAACTAATGGTTTCTATCAGCCCCATGAGAGTCATATAAAACTGGAAAGATGATAAAATATACAAAATCTAAGTCATCTTGGGAAAATGCAATTCAAGTTTGCATACAGCTAGCCCAGAACCATATTTAATTTACATAGAGATATCACTTTCCCTCTCTTGAAAACATTCTGTGTTTGGTAACATTCATCTCGATTGGAGCAGAGCAGTTCAAGCATCACAGATAATTATATTCATTAGCTGGTGATTATTTTTAAAGGTATTATGTAAACTTCTTATTTGTATTTGCAAGAGGCTACCCTGACGTAGCCTGACTCAGGAGTGAAGGTAAAAAGAAAAGTCACAGGCCTCTCCCACAGATAATTTCTGTGAAAGGTCTCTATAGGCTGTTACGCTCATCTAAAACCTATGTGAGCAGATAAAAATTCATTAATGTGAGGAGGATGTGAGCAGCCTACAACCGATGGTAATCAGAAACTAATGCCAGGAGTACTAATGTAGGTAGCATCACATTTGACAAACATAATACAAAGTTGTCTTTGGTAAATTATCTCTAAATTCCACTGTCTTTATGCAAATTCTTTGTTTTAAAATTTCACGTTAATGTGAGGGTACAAACAACAACCTCACAATATTTGAATTTGTTAGGTAGAGTCCTTTTTGAAGTTGTGTCCCACACCCCAAAGGTGTGCCATACACCCCTACATTGTGCCCATTCAGTGGGAACATCACAACCCCTGACTTGACTCCCTCATTCCTCCTCCTCCCAACTTGAATTGAAATGAGTTTTTCTCCTCTGTGGGCATGTGTTAGATTGTCTGCTGGCTTTATATTAGTATTGAGTACATTGGATACTTGCTTTTCCATACTTTACTGAGAAGAATGTGTTTCAGCTACATCCAGGTTAATGCTAAGATGTAAAGTCACCATCTTTTTATGGCTGAATAGCAATCCATGGTGTACATATACACAGTTTGTTAACTTGTTCCTGAGTTGATGGGCATTTAGGTTGCTTCCACATCTTGATGATTATAAATTGAGCTGAAATAAACAATATGGTGCACATGTCTGTAGGATAAAAGGATTTTTTTCTTCTGGGTGGACACCTAGTAGAATCAAATGGGAGGTCTAATTTGAGTTTTCTGAGGATTCTCCATACTTGTTTCCAAAGAGGCTTTATTAGTTTACAGTCCCACCAACAGTGTAAATGTGTTCCCCTCTCTCCATATCTGTGCCAGCATCTGCAACTTTGGGACTTTGTGATGTGGGCTAATCTTCCTGGGGTTAGGTGATAATTCTTGACTATTCTTACACTGACTCTTTCTATAGTAAATATATCTGAAGATAATTCTGTTTGGAAATATGCAAAAACTCTTGCCAAGCATAGAAATATGTTTCTTATTTCATCTTGTTTATTTGGTGGTAGCCTCCATAGCAATGTCTGCTCTGTGTGTGCGAGAGTGAGTTTCAGGTTGAAAGGCTTATTTATTCAGGTTCTTCACGGCTATTATATGTGGAATTGTATGTGAGTAAGCTGTTAAACCTCCCTAAATGTTGACAGTGTTGAATAATTCAACATTTATTTACACAATTTAACACATTATTACACATGTATTATGAGGTGAAGAGAAAAGCATGCAAAGATGTATAAACCTTATTCCTCTGCCTAGATAGTTTATGGTAAAGAAAAGTATATGAACAATAATATTACTATACAGGCTTTCATATATTGGTTAAAAGGGTGCATAATAAAAACCTGTAAGGATTCAGAAGAAAGATAAATCATATTTTGTGAACAAGGTCAGGAAAGACTTTAGTGTTTTATTTGATTTGGGCCTAGTAGCCTTATTTCTTAAAAACAAAGAGTGGAATGAAGAAAGGTTGAAAAGTACATGAGGTTTTAAGAAATAGAGGCAATAAAATATTTTTAACATTCGTCTATGATATGAAGAAGAGTATATTAGACTTTAAAATAAAGTGAGTCCATATGGTACAAGTCTTAATGCTCCAGGTCTCGTAATTTACACTTAATTTGATGGTCTTAGAAAGGTGAGCCATTGGGGGGCGGGCATAAGATCTCAAGGTAGAAGGAAATATTCAGACATATTATGCATTATGCTTTTTAAAAAGCTGGGTATTACTTTGTGCTAGGAATGGCAGCATGGTTCCATGAACTCCAAAACAGGTGTACCATTATACTTTTTATTCTCTCAACTCATTTGATGGTTCTGTGTTCTTATCTGATACAAGTTAATTAAAAAATAATTAGTTTTCTCTTTTAATTCAGTCAGACATGAATCATTTCAACGAATCATGCTGGGGTATTAATTCCTATCTATCTTGAGACTCTAGGGCTGTCAGAATCTTATGAGAATATTTTTCACCTACAGGTAACTGAATTCTCTAAGATTATTAATTGTGACTGTACAGAAAAGTTTCTAAAGTATTTCAGTACAGTTACACAGATAAAAACCTTGTATTATTTTGTTTTGTTTCTAATAAGCATACCTTTATCTTTGTGATACTATTAGCTGCCATCATGATCTATCTTTCAATTTTTTCTTACTTTTAAAAATAAAAATGCACATATAAAAATAAGACCAAATACCAGTCAGTCCAGATGGGTACATGCACACACATAAATACATACCCCCGAAGACATTAATGTACTGTTTATAACAGTTTCAGTTACATCAAGCTAAAACTGGAAAAACCCAAGTTATCGATCATAGAAAATAAATAAGCAATTTGAGGTAAATTTATACCATGAAATTCTATTAGGAATAAAAAGGAACTAATTATTGATAAAAATAACAGCATGAATAAAAGTACAAAGTGAAAAAATCTTACACAAGTAAACCACAGTGTGTATATTTCTATTTATACGAAGTTCTAGCATTGACAAAATTTGGTGGTAAAAAGGAAAGTTGTGTCTGGAGCCTTCAGGGACAAAGTGAATTGAAAAGAGAAGAAATTGGGGTCTCTATTTAATGCTTCTATCTTGAAGAGTTTGCAGGTTACATGTGTCTATGTACTTGTTGAAGCTCAGCGAATACTCATATAAAGTTTCTACAGTTCTTTGTATGTAAATTTAAACTCTAAAGAAAATACACTTATAAAAACTAACGTTAAATCCTAGTAAGGCATGCATGATGAAGTATTTAAGAAAAGCGTACTGTTGTCTGAAACTTACTTTGAAATATATCAAAAAATAAGATTATCTATAGATGAAATGAATAGAGAGTTGATCAATATGTTATACTTTGCAAAATTCTTCCAAGTTTGTCCTGTTTGAAAATTTCTACAAGTAGATATTGGGAAAAACCTTTTTTGTTTGTTTTTCTGCATTATAGAACCAAATATAATGTTTGATACTTAGTAAATGCTCAAGCAAATATTTGAAGCAAATAATTAATGGAAAAATAAAAAATGGAAATTAACTACATAAAGTTCCATAACAAACAAGATTGTCAGAGTCCTTTTAAGGGAGTTTTACTGATCATCACTGTGACCCCAAATAAAACTCATTCTCACTCTTCATTTCTTTATTTCTTCTTCTTTTTTTTTTTTAAAGCAGAATTTCACGCTGTTGCCCCAGGCTAGGGTACTATGGTGTCAGCCTAGCTTACAGCAACCTCAAATTCCAAGGTTTGAGCAATCATCCTGCTTTAGCCTCCTGAGTGGTCTGGACTACAGATGCTTGCCACCATGCTCAGGCAATTTTTCTATTTTAAGTAGAGATGGGTTCACTCTCATCCTCAGGCTGGTCTCCAACTGCTGAGTTCAAGAGATCCTCTTGCCTTGGCCTCTGAGATTGCTAGGATTACCAGTGTGAGCCACCATTCTTTCCTCGGAAAAATGGTGCCAACCCCACATTGCCCAACACCTAAGATAATTCTAAGAAAATCAAATTATTTCAGGTAGTGCCTGTGGCTCAAAGGAGTAGGGCACTGGCCCCATATATGGGAGATGGTGGGTTCAAACCCAGCCCCAGACAAAATCTGCAAAAAAAAAAAAAAAAAGAAAAAAAGAAAAGAAAAGAAAAAGAAAGAAAATCAAATTATTTTGCAAACATAGAGTATCAACAGGTCTTCTAGGGGACTTCTCTCCCTAGACTAGAGGAATGAGGCAGATAAAGAGGTAATAGAGAGAAGTTCTTGTTTTGAACATGTTATGTTCAGAAAATTTGTAATCTTGTAAGGATTCAGTACTTTGAGGTTTTCTTTGATTTAATGCTTAGTATTCCTTAGTTAAATGGCTGGTTTTGGACACTTGTGTCTTCTCTCCCTTCTCACGTCCATGTTGGAGCATGGATGTGAGGAGAGGTGTAGCTATAAGACCTCCAGGTGGGAGGTAGTAAACAAGATTACATGATTCAATAGTATCTCACATTTGTGCTGGAGGAGCGGGACTAGGGAATCTCCTTAAATCACTGACACTGATACAAGACTTGTCTCACCTGAATATTCTGTTTGGTACTCCTGGGGTAAACTATGGTCTTTTCTTTATTTTTTTAAATTTTTGTTTATTTATTTATTTATTTATTTATTTATTTCAGTTTTTGGCTGGGGCTGGGTTTGAACCTGTCACCTCTGTAGATGGGGCTGGCGCCCTCCTCCTTGAGCCACAGGCACCACCTAAACTGTGGTCTTTTCTCCTGTCTGGTCATCTTTTCATTTTCCCTTTGGCTGGGTATGTATTAGTTTCCAGCCACAGTAAATCACCACAAACTAGGTAACTTAAAACAACAGGAACTTATTCTCTCCTCAGTTCTAGGCTGCAGTCTGAAATCAAGGTCCAGTGTTTAGTTCCTTCTGGAGGCTCTGGGACAAAACTCTTCCCATGCTTCTTTCCTAGCTGCCGGTGACCATGGGCCGTCCTTGGCTTTCCTTAACCTGCAGGTGCTTCATTCCAATCTGTATGTCCATCTTCACCTGGTGTTGTATTAAAAATGTCTCTCCGTGCTTTGCATCATTTTCTAACAAAGATGCCAGTCTTCGGATTTAGAAAATCCAATCTAGGAAGATTAATGTATCATGGTATGATTTTATCTGAAATAATTACATTTGCAGTTACCTTCAATTTTCAAATTTCCATTTCATGCTCTGAGGTTCTTGGTGGACGTCAATTTTTGGAGTGTGCTATTGAGCAAGTACGGGGCCTCAATGTGATGTTTCCTGGCTGGACTCTATCCCTGAAATCATCACTGAAATCTGGATGAAAGTGCCATGGTCCTGGTGCTGGTACCCTGCTACAGCCTGCAGCTACACGCTGTTTTTCCCTATGGAGGCATCTACTTCTGGCAAACACCTCCAACAGATTTCAACTAGGATTTGTATTCTGCTCTGTTAGGATATTCTGTTCTATAACTTTTTCAGATGCAAATAAAATGTTCTTGGTTCAGGGATTAAACTTGGTGAACCACTTCTCTAAATGTAACTAACACAAGCTCGTGTGGGATCTTGGTCTGAGATGAAGATCTGTACATACATCTGGTCACAATTCCGTAGACCCCCTGTGATGGACAGTGAGGTTTGCAATCTTTCTTCTTTCTCTACACAACCTCCCTCCATCTTATCATGATGAGTTTCATTGGCCAACAATCCTAAGAGAAAGAATATTCTAACGATGTTGTGGGAGGTTCCAATATTCTTCCTCTTAGGAAGAGTCTTCCCACAGTACTGTTAGAATATTCTTCCTCTTAGGGCTGTTGGCCAACGACACACATTATGCTAAGATGGAAGGGGTTTGTGTAGGTGTCACTGTATAAAATGAGAGGGAAAGAAATTTATAGACAGTTTTCTCTAATAAAATTTTGATATTTTAAAAATTATTATTTTTAGGTTAGAAGCTGAATTTTAACTTTTTTCTCTTTGTTTTCCAATTATCTGAGCAAGTTGAATTTCCCCACCTATCTACAAAGGCTAACTAGTTCATGTATGTAAAAATGCAGAGAGAAAAACCCATTAATAATAATAAAAAAATCATACCTATGGCAAATAGTGACACTTGTGTTTAAAAAAAATTGTCAATTGCTAACAATGCTCCAGGCAATATGTGCCCAATATTTTGTTTCTTATTTTCATAACTTGCAACAGATGGATGTACCATACTTTTACATTGCATATTGTTTTTCAGCACTTTCTAGCTGTCACAGCATTTTTCTTGCATTTTCTCATTTGCAATTCTTGACTTTAAGAATTATAGTGTTTATTTTTAACTGCAAATGTTGAGGCTTAGAGAGTTGTAAGGTGATGGATCTTTTTCAAGGAAAAAAGTCACAAAAACCTCAGATCTATGAAATGTAATTTGGTGTACATTATGTAGTTCTGCCTTTAAAACCAGTCTTTTCTTAGGCATTTTATGGAATTTCTGAGCCTGAGTTTTGTAACATGTAGCCCCACAAATTGATAGAAGTAGAGAATTGTTTTTCTGCTCCATGGGGCTGTTAAAGAAATTAAGTAATAGAGCACTTGAATCATTTTTATAAAACATAAAGTGAAATAAAGATATTATATTTACAGATGCCTAACATGGTGATTTTTGCAGAGTACTATTGACTACCCTAATATTCATTTTTGCTTTTTTTCTTATTAATAGACTCCTGTGTTTTAGCTGTTTGAATGCAAGGACTACACTTCTCAGACCCCAGTGAAGCTGAAGGTAGCCCTTTCACTAACATCCGGCAAGTGAGACATAAGGTAAGCTGAATGGGGGTTTCAGGAACCTTTCCTAAAAGACTGGTGATGTCTTCCCTCCTTTGTTTCTGTGGTTGAACATGAAGACATGATAATTAGAGCTCCTGCAGCCATTTAGCACAGTATATGACCTTGGAAATTGAATGTGCACACTAGAATGGTGGCATAATACAACAGAAAGAGCCCAACTCGCTCCGCTGTGGAGCACAATTCCTCCCCTGAATTGATTATCTCAGGGCTTCTTTTACATGTGATAGATAAGAATTTCCATATTGCTTAAGCCATTGTAATTTTGGAATATATTGCTACTTGCGGCTGAACATACACTTTCATAGTGCTATTATCACATGCATATAAATAATTATTAACAATAAAGCAAACACCTGTTTTATGTTATTTTATTAAGTTCTCATATTGTTCCACCAGTACAAATGGTAAGAATATTTTTTTCATATATGAATATGAAGTAAAGCCCAGATGATTCTTTATTTCTATTCCATTGGTCTTAGTTTTAGTTCATATGGCATATGAAAATTTATACTCAGAAAATAGAAAGAAAAAAAACTAGAAAAATATGATGCAGAGAAATAAAATTAAAAATTGTTACAAAGATTTAAAATATATATATTTTTAAATTTCAGATTAATATGAGGGTTCAAGTGCTTAGGTTAAATTCTTTGCCTTTCTAAGATAAAATTCATGTTGTAGTTGAGCCTTTCATCCAGGAGGTGTGCTGTAGACCCTTACACCATGCCCTCAGGTAAGACCTCATCAATCCCTCTCCTTCCTCCCCTTTCACACATTTCCATCCCTCACACTTAACTATACTTGTATTTTTCTCTTGTGTAGTTGTTTTTCTATTTCACATCCTGGCAATTGTGAACTGAGCTGCAATAAATAGTCTAGTGCAAATGTCCTTGTGATAAAATGATTTTTTTTCCTCTGAGTAGATACCTAGTAATAGGATTGTTGGATCAAATGGAAAGTCTTAAAGTAGGAAATTTTAAAAAGGAAATGAAGAAATACACTTGTATTTTTCTCTTGGCTTCATATTAGTGTTGAGTACATTGGATACTTGCTTTTCCATTCTTGTGATACTTTAATAAGAAGAATGTGCTCCAACTCCATCCAGGTAAATGCAAAAAGTGTATGGCCTCCATCTTTCCTTATGGCTGAATAGTCCTCCATGGTATGCACATACCACAGTCTGTTAATCCATTTGTGGGTTGATGGGCACTTGGGTTGCTTTTACATCCTGGCAATTGTGAATTGAGCTGCAATAAATATTCTAGTGCAAATGTCCTTGTGATAAAATCATTTTTTTCCCTTTGAGTAGATACCTAGTAATAGTATTGTTGGATCAAATGGAAAGTCTTAAAGTAGGAAATTTTAAAAAGGAAATGAAGATTCCCTCTGGGTAGTCCTAGTTCTTTTTATTAGAGAAACAATACACAGTAAAGATATTTACAAATTAAGTACCCAATTAATTCATCATAACACATTCTAATTCTCTCTGAATACAACTATATGATAATACATCATTTCATTAAGTTTATCAGCATTTTAGAATATACTCATCCTTAATAATCAGGCTCACAAATTACTCTGCCTACATGAAAGATGTTGAAAAGAAAAGGGAATATTTAACCTTCATCAGGTAGTAAAAAAATGGTGCTGAACTTGGCTAGAAATGAACTAGATTTAATATCCACTTATTTTTTCTATATCTTCAGATCAATTACCTACTTAGACCCTTGGATCTTACATTTATTTGTATTTAAAATAATTATATCTAAAAGAATGAAATGAATTAATACCTATAAAAATATAAAAATTGTGAGGAGATAATTTAAGACTGAGAAATAAGAAGAGACTTTGTTTTTTGTTGTTGTTTTGGGACAGAGTCTCACTTTGTCATCCTCAGTAGAGAGTGCTCATGGTAACCTCAAACTGTTGGGCTCTAGTGATCCTCAAGTCAGCCTCCTGAGTAACTGAGACTACAGGAGCCCACAATAATAACTGGCTAATTTTTTTTCCTTTTTTAGTAGAGATGGGGTCTTGCTCTTGTTCAGGCTGATCTTAAACTCCTGAACTCAAGCAATCTACCCTTCTCAGACTCCCAGAGTGATAAGATTACAGGTGTGTGGTACTGTGTTTGACACAGGAGAAATTTCTTGAGTGTGACTGAGTAGAGAAGTGTTGTTCTTTTTTTACATCATGCCTGTCATCTGGCTGAATTATAATATGATCACTTTTCATTATTTTTTTCATTATATTTTTTAATATCTTTCATTTTTTTTCATTATATTTTTTAATATCTTTCATTATATTTTTCATTATTTTTTCATTATATTTTTTAATATCTTAAAATTGTTAGAGAATGATATAAAGATAAGAAAATAAAACTGACTAAAAATAGAATTTACTGAGATGAAACAGAATAGTTTTAACCAAACAAAAAAAAATCTGATTACTTTAGAGGCATACCATTGCCTATAGCTATATGGGAAGCTGTATCTGCATCTGGCAATATGAGTAAAACTCCTTGAAAAAAATTAAATCATTCTAGGTATGCAGCACGATTGACTCCCCATCAGAAGCAAGCAGAACCATTTTCTGATTAAACACACCCAAAATTTATATTTTTGGTATTCTCACAGGTTATGTGTAATTAAATGTCAACAACTCTGTGTAAAATTAGGAATGCATGATGTAAAAAGCCACCATAAAAGAGTGTAAATAAAAACAACAAATATGAGATTTGCACCTACACATAGAAAAATGGTAAGATCAATGCATTCAACATTTAAAATATAAATTTTGAAAGCAATGCAACCAACTGCTGATGTGGGAAGGGTAAAAAGCCTTCCCATACCAAGGAGCTGGCCCTGATTGCAAGCAGAGATTTGCCTCAGCCAGTGGGACTAACAGGAAACTTTCCCTAACTCCAGAGGTCTCCCCTGTTTTTTTGATAAAAGATCCATAGAAGGCTTTTCTTTTCTATGGCCAAGAAACATTTTTGTACTTATTTTCTTCATAATGTATGTAAGAACACAGGGTCCTGCTTGTTCTGTGATGTTGTCCAAGGAAAGGACAGTCTTGAACTTATTACAAACTGTCTCACCTAGCCAAAAAATGATATGATGGCATCCTCGTGACCTTGGATAAACAATGGCTTTAAATCATGGGTTTTATATTTCAGCAAAATACTCAGGTAAAGGTTGATTTAAATTGCCAATTCTATAAAAAATATTCTAATATGAATTATAATCTAGCAACAGGAGTTAATGAAAAACCTACTTCAAATGTTTTACTTTAAGAGAGCCTAAAGTTGGCTGGCTTTACCTATAAAAGGGAAAAAAATATCCAGCCAACTCCTCTTAGAAAAAATTATTATTTAGACATTCATGATACAGATTACAATTACATTGAACTGTTTTCAACCTGCACAGTCAGAATATTATGCAGTTTACTAATACGTAAGCAAGTGTATGTGAATTCACATTTCAAAGTGTTAGATTTGAGAATGGTTTAATTGGATTTTGTTAGAATTTGATTATAGAAAAAAGTCTTCATGAATGTTTTAGCTAAGATATAAATCTCTTATTGTGCAAAAATACCTAAAAGGAATTTTAAGTGCACCAGAAAAACTAGAACCAAAGAGTAAGTTTCAATTATAAGTTATTGAGAAGGTTTCGATGTATATAAGTCTTGAATGGTGTGACATCTCCGTTCTCTTTAAAATAGCTTATATATCATGCACAAAGATTATTTGCATAGGGAAACAAATATTACCCAAGATGTCCAAGATTAATACTGCTGTTTTAGAGCTAAATATCTATTTCATTAGGTATTCTGAAAACTACTTATTCTGATAAAATGAGTCTTTAGGGGGCGGCTCCTGTGGCTCAGCGAGTAGGGTGCCGGCCCCATATACCGAAGGTGGCGGGTTCAAGCCCGGCCTC
>CAUYON010014112.1:0-13656 GCA_963573935.1 Arctocebus calabarensis
CCTAGTTTTTTTTGTTTTTTAGACAGAGCCTCAAGCTGTTGCCCTGGGTAGAGTGCTGTGGCATCACAGCTCACAGCAACCTCCAATCCTGGGCTCAAGCGAGTCTCCTGCCTCCGCCTCCCAAGTAGCTGGGACTACAGGCACCCGCCACAACGCCCGGCCATTTTTTGGTTGCAGCCGTCATTATTGTTTGGCGGGCTGGGCTGGATTCGAACCCGCCAGCTCAGGTGTACATGGCTGGCGCCTTAGCCCGCTGAGCCACAGGCGCTGAGCCGACTACCTGGTTTTCAACAGGACAATGTTTCGGTTTTATTTTTTAGAATATAATTCACTTACTCTCTCCCTTCTCAACTCTTAAAAAACAATCCAATTTATTTGAATTACACCGGTATTGTTGGTACAGGTCTCCCTAAAACAGTACAGCCAATCCAGGGAAGGTAAAGGTTCAATCAGGAGCAGAAAAGCTTCAGACACTGATTGAGGAAAGAGGAGACCACCAGCAGCCGACAAGTGTCCCCTTGGCTGCCGCCACCTCCCCTGAACCCCCCACAGTGGGGGGGATAGTTGCTGCTCTTTCAGCACCAAAGCTCTTCACTCCCCCAAACCTGAAACTTGAAAGCAGTGGAAATTCTAAGTGTGAATGCCAAGACAGAGCAATCACTGGAAAATCAACCTCTCCTAACGCTGAAAGAAACTGCCCTTAAAGCACTTAAATAATTGCTGACAATGGAGAAACCGGGCAATGTCAATGCCAATGGATGTTGCCGGTTCTTTGATTACTCTTCTTACCTAGTAAAGGAGGTTAGATGGTAAGATTAATAGATGTCGCTAAGAGCAACCTACCCAGAACCTGACGTGCTAACCTGGAGTACCAACGTCAGTCCTGGGGCAGACGGATTGCTTAGGCCAGGAAGAGTGGTATTGCCGGTGCCACGGAGCGGAGCGGACCCGTCAATTCACTGAAAAAGTGGAAAATCAGTTTCTGATGTTCCCTGTCACTCTCAAGGGGACGTGCTCTGTCTTTGTTCTGGGGTGATTGTGGAGCAAACGGTGGCAAACAGGAGTGAATGAGCCCCCAGCACCGCCTCTGTGGGCCCTGGTGTCATCAAATGGGTGGTATCAGAGCGGCTCTGTGCTGAGGAAGACCCCAGAGATAATTCCGGAAAAGTGACGGGCTTGTGCCTATAACTAAGCAAGCATAGGCTTCACGTGGGAAGGGTATTTTGTCAGAAGCCTCTTTTTTAGATTGTTACAGGTGTAATAACAGAAACTAATGCTGTGGTCCTGAACTGGCATTGGCTTCAAACTTTGCTTTACATTCACCCTCCCTTCTCCCCTACTCTTGGGTCAGAAGGTCTTCCCAGGGACCTCCAGAACCCCCAAATCTCTCACTATCAAACTTCTTACCTTAATTGTCCCTTGGGCAAGACTTTTAAATGAGAACATCAGCTTGTCAATTGGGTTAATCCTATGATTGCCTGGGCTGCACAGCAAACTGTCTTTCTTTGTACTTTATTGTAAGTCCAGCTTTGCACTAACTACAGCGTATTTCTCCAGACCCAGCTGGGAGAGGGACCTGGGTGACTCTGCTGGAGGAGGGAGAGCTGACCTGGGTGGAAAGGGTGGGAAATAAAGAAATAAAGCCCGAGAAAGACAGAGAGAGACAAAGAAAGATGCGAGATAGGACGGCATTGGGAGGACCAGCGCAGCTGATGCTGCAGCCAGCACCTGACCCCGGGAAACAGCTTTACTTATCCACGGTCTCAACAAGGTTACGTGACTCCTAACACATGGGGTAGAGATCAACTTTAAAGAGGAAAACCTGTGTGCTGGCCGCTAACAAGGAAGTGCGCATGGGCTTCGTGACTTCTGGCCGGTGAAAAGATGTTGTTAAAGGAGAAGGGGTTGGGGTCGCTCCCTGAGCATTTCCCAGGCTGTGGGGTCCTGCTGCCCACAGCCTGCTCCCCACTGTATTCATAAAGATGAGTCATTTTTGAGGATGACAAACCTATAAGGTGTGTCGAAGTTGCTTCTTCACTGACAGTGTCCAAACCCTCAAGGAGCAACGATGAGGCATTACAACAGGTCTCCTGTGCTGTGGCAGCAGCTGGGAGTCCCTGAGCCAGGCCACCTGTGGGATGTCCCACCCCCTCTGGGACACCCCAGCCGCCATTGAGACCTGGGCGATTGGCACCCGTCCATGGTGCCACGCATCACAGGACCCACCTTGTGTGTTATTGGGAGGATAACCTAAGCTGATAGAACTTGGAAAAGACTTTGCCAAATACTACTGATGCTACGTGTTGCCTGCCATAAATACTATAATTGTGTTGCTGGGAACTCCGCAATCCTTGGATTGTCTTAAAAATGAAATTCTAAACTTTTCCCTAGACTTCTTCATTGCAACTGTTAAGCTGAACTTCTTGAAGACACATTATAGAATTTTAGTTCCGCTATAGGTGAGCCATTGATTTTGATCCATCATAGGATCATAGGGTAAGGGGACAAAATCACACATTCTCTCTCTCTCTCTCATACATACACACACGTACACGCCAATATTTTAAGGCTATGGTCTAGGGATATCCGTTTAACAAAAGTGTGACATAGAAGCAGACACAGGTTTAGTGAGATTATCATCAGGTGTTATGTATAAACAGTTTAAACAGAATGTAAACTCGAAGGGATTTCAGGGGTTGCATGTGAGTGTGTGTGAGTATACACAGTTTGCCCTTTTTTATCTTATTTTTTTTCTTATGGTTTGATTTAGGGGGAAAAAAGCCCCTCTTCCAAGTTTTCAGAGACCTGCAAATTCTGATTCTGATTCAGCCAGAAGGGAAAAAAAGTGGAAAAAATACTTTACCATGATTCATTTGAATCCAATCGCCAAGGATGCCAGAACTGTGCATATATAGGTTTCCCTGCAGAAACACACATTGTTTGTCACCATAAACCAGGGCCATCCCTTCAACGGGGCTGATTAGGCGGCTGCCTCCCGAGGAGCGGGGAGGGCCCCTGACGAGTTCCCACCAGCACCCCCTTTCCCAGCAGCTCCTTACCTCCTGGGACCCTCATCTCTTACCTGGTCTCACACTCCTGTCCAAAGGGGTCAAATCAATCTTCTGTTTTGAAAACACAAACGATCTTTTTAAAGATTTACGTGAGACAGGAGAGAGTGTGCTCCACTCCTGTGAGAACATTCCAGAGCCTGACAGGGTCAGATGAGCCACTGCCGCTCTCTGTGCTGCAGAGGACAGTCCCTGAGAAGGTTCCAGCTCCTGCAAAGAGTCTGGTGACAGAAACGTGAGCGGGAGGGAAAGTAGGAGCCTTGGGAGCCGGGGTGAGGGTCCCAGTTGCAGGGCACACTGGGGCGCTTCCTTGCACAGGTGGAGGGAGGTGGGGGATACCCCTGGGATGGGGAGAGGGGAAACTCTCTATTACCTTTGCAGACTTGGACAGAACTAGAAAAGCAAAGAGGATGTGGCAAAGGCGGCCACGCGGGGAGTTAGCCCTGGGGTCTTCACTGTTCAGCGTGTTTCTGTTCCATTAGAATGCTGTCACCTGGTCACCCAGGAAGGCTTTTTTTGTTGGTGCGTTTTTTTGAGACAGAGTCTCACTCTGTTGCCCTGAGTAGAATACAATGACTTCACAGCTCACAGCAACCTCAAACTCCTGGGCTCAAGCGATCCTCCTGCCTCAGCCTCCTGAGTAGCTGGGACTTCGGATGCCTGCCATGATACCTGCTAGTTTTTCTATTTTTGGTAGGGCAGGGTCTCACTTTTGCTTGGGCTGGTCTCTAACTCCTGAGCTCAAGGGATCCTCCTGGCTCAGCCTCCCAGAGTGTTGGGATTACAGTTGTCAGCCACCATGCCTGGCCACATACGATGTTTTATTAGAGAAATCTTGTATTAAATATGGGGCAAGGAAAGGGGAAATGAATCAGCAAAACAAATCAGGGGCTGCTGCCAAGGTCATGCTGCTGACTTCACCTCCACCTAAAACCAACCCTGGTTTTCCCTTTCCCAGGTGATTCCTGAATGGTGACTAATTGTTTTGTAACAAACTAAAGATACATACATACCATCGGACCTCTGTAGGGAGGCCATCCAAAGAACTGTCACACACGGAGGTCACCATAAGGAACTGGGCCTGCTGTGTGGGGAGGTGGGCAGCTGTATTTACCTTTTTAGTTATTTTTCCTTTTTAGAGTCCCCCCCCCACCAGAAGTGGATATTAAACTGTGTAAAGGAAAAAAGTGTATGATGAGGAAGTGAAGGTTGCCCTCACTGACTTTGCTGCTATTTGGGTAGTTTCTGCAATCGTGGGGACAGGTCCCGCCCACCTACTTATTGTGACATTTCTTTTCTAGAACCAGACTAGGACAGACTCATATACCGTTCTGATCTGGGTGCATTTCTTCAGAAGGTACGCCGTCCTCGTGGGGGAGCAACCTCTGCCGGGCGTGGTGCTGACAAGGCTGGAAAGGAACTGAGTATGTGTGCAAAAGAAAGCGATTGCTCAGTGAGACTGAGAAAATCAGGCGGGTGGGGGGGCGGAGGACACGCGTCTACCCTGACCTCTCCGTGACACTCATTTACACGCTGTTCCCAGATAGCTCTGATTTTAGCTCGGTGGATTCACAAGACTCCAGGGAGGGACGTAAGGGAAAGTGGGGGACTAAGGGAAAGTGGGGGACGTAAGGGAAAGTGGGGGACTAAGGGAAAGTGGGGCAAGGCAGAGGCAAAGGGCAGAGGGCTGTGCTGCGTCTCCCCAGGGGACTGTCTCCGGTGTCCTCATTCTGCCCTGTCCACGGTGGGTGGCTCGCTGGGGGGCTTAGGGGCGTCGGGAAGACAGTGACCCTGCTGCCCTTTGTCCTGACCGCCTGCCTTCCTCCTGCTTCTCCTTACCGTCAGGCCTTGTGTGCTCTGCTTGTTCTGGGGGAGGGTCCCCTCACTGACTCTTCCTGGGGCCAGGGACTGCCCCGAGCCCCACACGCGCACCTCATCGCAGCCCTCTGAAGCTCCCCACACCCATGATGTTGCGTTTTCCTGGCCCTGCTCTCCTGGGCTCCCAAAATGTCTAGATAGCACCCTTGGCGCTAATGTCCCTGCCCACCGAGTGAGTGGCCTCGCCTGCCTGGCTCCCACCTCTCTCTCTTTTCCTGCAGTCACTCGGCCCCGTGTCATCTGGACTGTACTTCCACCAGGCGTTGCTCGTCACTCACTATAGAGGAAGGTACCCAAATTTAATACCCCCCCACCAAGAAACACAGAGTTAGTTCTCTAACCTCTTCTGGTCACAATGGTGCAATCTTTGGTTTGCAAAAGAACACGCATCTAGAAGCTCTGTTGAAGTCACTGTAGCAGCTTCCCAGGGCTGCAGTCCCAAAGCACCACCAACTGGGTGGCGTTAAACAACAGAGATACATTGTCTCGAATCTTGGATGTCTGGAAATCTGAGACCGAGGGGTCAGCAGGGCAGGGTTGCTGGGAGAGAGCCCTTCTCACCTCTGCCAGCCTCCAGGCATCACCAGCAACCCTTGTCATCCCTGGGTTTGTGGTGGCATCAGTCCCATCTCAGCCTCTGTTGTCACACGAGGTCCTTTCTCCCTCTGTGTCTACCTGTCTCCAAATCTCTCTCCTTTGAAAGACACCAACCCTTGGATTTAGGGCCCACTCTGCTCCAGCACGACCTCAATTAACTTGACTACATCCATACAGATCCCGCTTCCAAATAAGGTTTCTTTCCTAGGTATGGAGGGGTCAGGACTGTTACACAGCTTTGGGGGGTACACGGCTCACTCCCCACAGTCACTGTTGAGCATTGGGTCGCACAAGCCAGGAGCAGCTTCATGGCCTGTGCTGGAAACTCAAAGCGTACCTGTCAGTCCTCAAACTTAGCGCGCCCCCCCTTCCCACCGGGGAACTGCCCTGCTCTGCAGGGGCCGAGGAGGTGGGGGGCTGGTGTCTCTCTGGCAGGGCTGGCCCATCTGGTCCAGACTTCTTCTAAGCAAGGCCAGACCCCAGAGGAGTAATCGCTGCCCACGGTCACCCAGGCACTTTGACGTCCCTTTGAAATCATGAACCCCTAAAGTCCCAGGCAATATCTGTGTGAATATCTACATAGCCATTTACCCCTTCCTGAGTACCATGAGCACTGCTGTGGTAGATCGCCCTTTTTTGACATTCTTTTTTGCCATGCTTGGATGCCCTTCCCGTTCACACATGGTGCTGAGGTTACCTTCCAAGGGAATGAGTGTGTCTCAAGTCCGATGTGTCTTCTTGACTATGTGACCTTGGGGAGCTACAGACATACTTCTCCCATGTGGGCAGTTTGGACCCCCAGCTTCCCTAGACCTTCCTATTTTCCACTGATAAATAACTTTGAAAAGAGAAAGTGTGACTTCTTCCACTGGAAAATTAGGATTTTCAGGTGCTTATTTTTCAAGATAAGAGGTCAGATATGGGGGCACAGACATCATCTAGTGGAGTTTATTATCCACAATTTACAATAAAACCTGTGTGATCATCTCGGTCGTCTCTCTGCCATGGCTTGACTGTGTAAGTAGAAAGAGAGACACAGAGAGAAAGGGAGAGATCCCTTTCTAAAAGCCAGTTCTTGGTTTTTGCATCAGCCTTTGTGCAAAGAGAAAGAGATTCCTACTGAAAAACTAAATACCAGGAGGCTTAGTTAGGGATGACAGTGCTAAGACATTTTATAAATATTTTGGTAAGTAGATAAAAGAGAAAGGGATTTGCAAGGTAGTTATTTTCATTCACAGCTAATTGAAAATTCCTCATTTGCATTAACCATCTGAGCTGTTTTCCATTTGGAAGAATGTTCTATTCTAAGTCCCGGCCCTCCCACTGTAGGTGGGCCACACAGGAGCCTCTGCATTTGAACCTGTCAAGGTGACACTGTGAACAGGGAGCGAGCCCTAGGTGTCACTGATGACAGAAAGGATTTAAATTAACCGTTTGGACTCAGTTAAAGGAACAAAAAGCCATTCAAAGAGTGTGAAAGCTCGATGATGAGAAAAACCTACAGAATAGTGAGTGGTGGGCATCCTTTGTTCCTAGAAGAACAGCCACTGTGTTTGGTGATCTCCATGGGAAAGATACTCAGTAAGCAGATAGCGGAAATGCCAAGTCATCAGTATTCTGTTGCAATTCGCTGGCTGCATGTTGTGCCTTTATCCTGAAAATTCACACATTTTGAAACATCTGACTTAGTAAATTTTCTTGATTGTCCTAGCAGTGTCCCTGGGAGTGAAGAGGGGGCATGTTTCACGAAAGAGATAAAAAGGAGGTGACTTGTCCCAAGTGATGTTGAGTGACGGTGGTGGGGCCAGACCCCCAATAGTAAGGATTCTAGGTCCCAGCTCAGTGCTATACCCAGTGAGGGACACCAAAGGAAAGCTTCTTTAAAAATAACATAGAATGGCCAGGTGCATTGGCCACGCCTGTAATCCCAGCACTGTGGGAGGCCAAGGCAGGTGGATTGCTTGAGCTCAGGAGTTCGAGACCAGCCTCAGCAAGAGGGAGACCCCCCCCATCTCTACTAAAAATAGAAAAACTAGTCGGGTGTTGTGGCAGGCACTTGTGGTCCCAGCTACTTGAGAAGCTGAGGCAGGAGGATCATTTGAGCCAAGCGTTTGAGGTCGCTGTGAGATATATATACACATATATATGCATACAGAGAGAGAGAGAAAGAGGGGTTGAGAGAGAGACTATAATGAAGAAATTAAAAATTACAAAACTCTAACCCACTCTCCAGATGATAAAATGAACATCTGGGAACATTTCCCTCCTTTTCAAGAAACAAAGTTGGAATTATGCTATCTGTGCTTGTTTATATCTTATATGTCCACCTTATTGTATTGAGAATATTCTTCCATATTATAAAAGTATTCTTTGAAAACATAAATTCATTAGCTGCAGAAGGAATAAGTTATAGCACATCCCAATGATAGAATACTAAAGGTTGACATCTTCTAATGTCAAAGCCAAAAATTTTTCTATACTGAGTGTTAAATTTTTCTCAGTTTCTTGAAAAGAAATTACATAACTTGTACTGTACATGAATTTTTTTCCTCTCTACAAAGTAGATGATGATAATTCTAAAATTGGGAAGAACCATCTGGAATATGAGTCATTAGACAAAGTAAAAAGAAAAGGAGAGAAAGTAATCCGAGCAAAGCCTTCTCGCAGGAAAGTGAAGATCTGTGTCACTCCTTGCATTTCACATCTGGAAACCAGGGAAAGACCTGAGCGAATGCTAGGCCGGTTCTTTTCTGAAGTTAACTGACCTTGAGTTGTGTTCATTCCTTGTCTGGCTGGTGAAGAATGTTCTCCCCAAACCAGCTCACAGCAAGAATGAAGAAAGCAGAGAACTCTTTATGCGCCTGCTCATTACTTATTCAGAAAGTGGAAGAAAGTCCTGGACGTCTGCAGCTTCCTAGTGGGGAGCCCTCTGAATGAATGGGGCTTTGCTGAGCTATCTCAGAAAGACGTAGGTAGAAAGTCGATGAAAAAACTCATAATATATTCCTTTTCTTTTTTACATCTGCAAACTTAAAAGTTCTTAGCAGCTTTACCCTGAATAAGAGTCTTACTTGTTTAATACCAGTAGAATTTAACACTTAAACATAAGAAGACAAAGGAGAGTGGGAAATAAGAAAGAGCTTCTATGACTCAGAGATCTGGCTTTCTGGAAGGAAAATGAACAGCTACCACTTACAGAGTTCTTGTCGATGCCACTCACTGTGCTAACTGTATTACATCTATTATTGAAGCCTCACGACAACCAGTGGCAAATAGATATCATTATCCTATTTTACGGCTAAGGAAAGAAAGATCAGAAGGCTGACTCCATTCATTCTTCCACTTAACACCCTCAGGAAACATGTCTTGGGCTCCTTCTGTGCGTCAAGCACAGTCCCAGGGCTGGAGGTGCTATCAGGAATACGGCTGTCATCTCTGCTTCCTCGTGGAGCAGACGGGACACACAGCTATGGTTTGCACCTGCTCTTCCTGCCTCCAAAGGCAGAACCCAACATTAACAGGGCAATTTACGGGGAAACCTGGGAGATGTCACAGGACACCAGAATATGGTGTTGCGTCTTTAGTTTTTCCTGATTTGAGGATGACTGTGATTAACTGTAGAACGAGGAATGACTCCCTGATTCAAATCATTAGTGCTATTGTGCCTCATTTCATGATGAATAGGGGAGTACATGAGGCATCTGGCTAACCAGATTGAGAAATAACACCCTATGATTTTGCTGCTTCATGGTCCAGATAGTGAAAGAAGTATTTATCAGGATTAATGATTCTAGAACATTCCATTTACCAAGATTACCAGAGTTAGACAGAATGGCAGACAGGATTCTATCAAAACATTTACAGGTGGTCCCCATCCACAAATACAGTTGTTTTGGCAAGACAACAGCCCTTCCCAACCACATAGGCACGTGAAAATATTTTCCCAGGTGACAAATGGCAGAACCAAAGCTTGAAAGCATTGATGCCAGCACACAACACAGTAGGCTTCTTTAGGGAACACAGTCACCAGCCTGACGTAAAATCTTCCCATTCCCATGATGGAAAAGGAGCCTTAATTGAATCCTATTCTTGGGCTGGATGAATACTCAGAAAGCAAGCCCTTTTTGGCTTTGGACTAAAAAAAGTTTTTGAACATTCTAGTAATCTTCACAAAAGTTATTCTCTATAGGTTTACTAAAAACCAAATGAATTATAAGAAACTGATCATGTTTTAAGTGTTTTTTCACTCTATAACCCCTAATCAAGTATTATACCATGAAGGTGGCTTTAATCTATAAGCCATATTGAAGTGAGAGTTAGTTCTCAAAGAAAACACAAAACCTGCCCAGAGTCGATTCATAAGCTGATATTAATGAGTAATAAATCATTCAAAACAGTGATGGAGAGGGTTTTCCTGAGGTCTAATTCTTTTTCCTGAGCAAGCTGTTCATCTTGCTTTATGTTAAAAAACATAGCAAATGTGACTTTACCAAAATAAAATAAAGGGCATTATTTCTGTGGAGCATTTTTGGAAATCATATTTTACTATTACATAATGATTTTATAACCTTGACAAAGAAGACCTGTTTCCTAAAGAAAATATACTTCTCCAAAGAAGTTAATATCTTCAGGCTTTTCTTTTTTTAATGTAGACTTTGTATGATAAAAGCTTAAGTTGGGAATCTGGCAGCAAACTAGTTAAGTTTTAACTAATTTCAAAACAATCAAGAGCAATGAAATAAATAAGATTTGCTAATTGTAAATACCATACTCAAAAGTATAGAACAAAGCCAATGGCTTTAATTATGAAAATCTTTCTAACCTCTGGCCCAGTTCAGTGGCTCACCCCTGTCATCCCAGCACTGTGGGAGGCGAGGCAGGTGGATTGCTTGAGCTCAGGAGTTTGAGACCAACCTGAGCAAGAGTGAGACCCCCATCTCTACCAAAAATAGAAAAACTAGCTGGGTGTTGTGTCAGACACCTGTAGTCCCAGCTACTCAGGAAGCTGAAGCAAGAGAATCTCTTGAGCCAAGAGTTTGAGGTTGCTGTGAGTTATCATACCACAGCACTCTACCCAGGGTGACAGAGCGGGGCTGCATCTCATCAAACAAACAAAAATCTTTGTAACTTCTAATTACATTATCATTTTGAGGGTAAGTCCTAAGAAAAGTCTGTCTTTGCGTAGCTGTAGTTATGCCCACACAAGCAATAGGGTCATTAATGCAAACTGGAGACGCCTTAGTAATCTGCCCACATTTCAGGGGCAGGAGAATTTGCTGTGACGAAGCTGTTTTGATCATACCAGTGCTGATTGACGTGAGTGTCAGAAATGACGCCGAGTGGTGTGAGGACACGAGCAGGTGTGTGCCCGTTCAGACGCTCTCACCGTGGCATCTGCTCAGGGCCTGTAATCCTCGGGAGCATACTTCATGTCCTAAATCCAAGCTCATTTGGTTTCTCTTTCCCCTCACACTTTTCTTGATTCTCTATAATAGATTCAAGCAAACATAAAACAGGGCAACCTAATACTTACCCGCAGGACCCTATGTTCTTTCCAGAAATATATCTCATATTTAAAGAGGCCTGGCCAAATGTGCTAAAAACGGCCCTGCTCTCAGACACATTTCTTCTTCTTCTATTTCTGAAATCCCTGGTCAATCTCCAGGCTCCCATACTATATTTATGACTTTCTATTTCTCCTGCATCTGTTTCCACAACTTTCTAATATACTAATACTTACATTCTCGGAGAACAAACTGTACACAGAAAGAAAAGAACATCAAGAAAGTAAGCAAACCCAAGTGGGTGGATTCCTTGAGCTCAGAAGTTCAGCTTGAGCAAGAGCTAGATTCCATCTCTACTAAAAATAAAAAAACTACCTGGGTGTGGTGGTGGGCGCCTGTAGTCCCAGCTACTTGGGAGGCTGAGGCAGGAGGATCGCTTGAGCTCAGGAATTTGAGGTTCCTGTGAGCTATGATACCACAGCACTCTACCCAGGGTGACAGAGTGAGACTCTGACTCCAAAAAAAGGAAAGAAAGAAAGAGGTTTGGCACCCGTGCTCAGAGGTTAGGACGCCAGCCACATACTCTGGGGCTGGCGGGTTCAAACCCCGCCCAGGCTTGCTAAACAACAATGACAACGATAACCAAAAAAATATCTGGATGTTGTGGCAGGCACCTGCAGTCCCAGCTACTTGGGAGCTGAAGCAAGAGAATCGCTTAAGCCCTTAGGCTGTGATGCCATGGCACTCTACCAAGGGCGACATAATGAAACTCTGTCTTAAAAGAAAGAAAGAAAAAGGAAAGAAAAGAAAAGAAAGAAAGAAAGAGAAAGAAAGAAAGAAAAGAGGTAAGAAAGAAAATAAGCAAATAAGTAGTCTCCTTATTCAAGTCTAGTGCAGTGAAATATATACATATATATTTATAAAGGATGAATTTATAAAGGATATTTAGGTATATCCTTATGTTTCCTTAAATGTGATTTCTAAAACTACCATTTGCTCGGCTTAAGTAGCACATAATTCATATCAAGTCACCTTGGTAGATTTAAGTATCTTTGGGGTGTGCAGTCTTTTAAATGATGGCCCATGAAAACCTTGGGCATTTTTTCTATTTAAGTCAAAATCTACTACCATGACCCTTTGACATATTTTTTGAAAGTTTAAGGCTCAACGAAAAACTCAAAAGTGAGTAATAAAGCACAGCCCCTGTTTACGTGAGTAAACACAAACACAGATAAGGAAGGAAGACGACACAATCTCAGGGCAAGGATCCGTATGAGTTCCGATGGCAGAAATTTAGCTCTTTATATGGGGCTGCTTTGAGACAGCTAAGAATGTGTGTGATTTTAAGAGTAATGAGGAGGAATTCCCATGAAGAGGGGATCATCTCAGAAAAGATAATTCAAAATCACACCTGCTTCACCACACTAGTCACAAACTTGGGGAAGAGGGGGACTTGTCTAGATTATCTTGACACCCCCAACACTCAGAACACCGTAACCGGGTAGGCATCTGGTTAAAAAATCCTCATTGAAACTCAAATGAAGTTTGAGGAGCTGGGGGCTGAGGTGATGTCCCCTCTCAGGCGCAGGGCACTAGGAAGGGACCCCCAAACTAGCCCCGCACTGCCCAGCAATAATAATATTTACCACCGATGCCTAGGTCCCAGTGTAGACTTAGAATTTTAACTGATCACCTCTTGCGACCCTTAACCCACAAAATTGTTATTCCCAAATTTGTAGGCGAGGGAATGAAGAAAGACTCAGAGATTTAGTTCCCGGGGAAGGTGCCAGAACCCACATGTAGAAGCTTTTTCAAAAGCTGCTTCCCCCTTGGAACACAAATGAGCAGCTGGGATAGCCCAGGCCTGTGGCACCAAGTCCAGACTCTTGTAATAATCGCCGAGGTAGAGCTGGATGGCCTGGCTGGTTGCTGTTGCCCCCAAAAGGCTGAAGTTCAATGTAAATATTAACAGAGATGCTCAAAAATAGATCTGCCTGAATCTTTTTATGGAATTAGTCAAAGATTTACCCTAATCACTCAAAAACAAAACAAAACAAAAAAACTCTTCATTAAATTATAAGTCAGCAACACAATCTTATAAATATCTTAGGTATCTTATATGGATTTTTTTTTTTTTAACATACCGAGCATGGGAGAGGTACAAGATGTTGATCCCGGAGCCGTGAGAGAGAAATGGCAAAAAAAAAAAAAGGGGGGGGGAAGGAATATCCTGACTCTCCTAGTGAGGGACAGGGGCAGACATGAAGGAGACAGTGTTCAAGCAGTGTGCAAGGAAAGTGTTTTTGAGAACACAAAAATAGTGATTAATTCAGAGGGAGGGAAGCCTTGAAGGATGGGAAGGATTGGGTAAATAAAAAGATGAAAGAAAGTTTACGTCTATGTTTGGGAAGCAGCGTGAGCGCCCCCAGTGGGGGTAGGAAGAGCAGGTGGAGGAGGCTGGATGGATGCAGGCGGGGAAATGTGAGGTGGATGATGGAGGAGGCTGGATGGATGCAGGCAGGAAATGTGAGGTGGATGATGGAGGAGGCTGGATGGATGCAGGCAGGAAATGTGAGGTGGATGATGGAGGAGGCTGGATGGATGCAGGC
>CAUYON010014113.1:0-10645 GCA_963573935.1 Arctocebus calabarensis
TTGATGTGCGTTCCTCGACCTTGTCTCTTGACTCAGCTCCAAACCGTTGGCTTTCTTGCTAAATTTCTGTCCTTTAACTCTCCTTCTGGACAGGAGCGTCTGCAGAAAGCTGGCTACAGACCGCCATCTTGGCTCCTCCCTCTCCTAGCACGTGTTTTTTGGTAAACAAGTATATGTGTTTCTGCAGGGCCCAAGCCTTGCGGAATTGCTAGGTTGCAGGGTATGCCTATGCTCAGCTTTAGCCCATACTGCCAAACACTTTTCCAAAGTAATCCAACTATTTATATTCCTACCAGCCATATAGGAGAAGAGCTATTTTTTATTCTCTTTATGCCCTTTTCACAAAGATAGATGCAGGGTATTCCAGAAATGTTCATGGATTGAGTAGAGAGAGAAGGTTGCTCTTGGTGTTCAGGCATTTGAAAGGGGCACAAGTGTGAATGAAATAGGTGGGCTAATCAATCAGGACCTTAGTGATCTCAGAATGTTTAGGAACTCTCCTTAGATGTTGAAAAAATATTCTTTTTATTTGGGTTCTCGTTGTGGAAACTGTGGTCCCATCACTAAATTCCTGGTTTCCTTATTCCTTTATTGTACAGCTGCAATGGAGATTCAAATGGAGAAGGAATCTGGCACTGCAAGGCTCTGGTTCTTGTTTCTTGTCAGATATTTACACAAGAGAAGACACAAAGTTGGGAGGAAGGTAAAAGCAAGGAAGAATCAGTCATGTAGCTTTGGAAGCTGTGTTCGGAGGGTAGTGGATAAAGCAGAGCTGCAGAGGAGCTCTACCCATCAGAGGGCTGCTTCAGGAGAAGGGGAGAGGAGGAGAAGGAGCTCTACTCATTAGAGGGCTGCTTCAGGAGAAAGGAAGAGATGGTGGCAGGGTGTCCAGCCACCAGCTCTGGCTACTTGCATGCATAATCTGTTTCAACTTCGACAAAGCCCCTGGGCTTGAAAGAGAGGCGTGAGGAGGCCAATAAGAACTCCTAGCAATGTGAAGAGTAGTCAGTTCAAGCCAAGAATATTGAAGTTACCCGGAGTCCCAGAGGGTTTCTAATTCCACCATCCCTTACAAAAAGGGAGTTATCAGTACCTTCTAACTCCACTTTTCTGAATACTTACCAGGTTCAATGTTCTTTTTAAAATGTAGAGGCCAGAAGAAGAGATTGCAATGCAAATGTCGTCTGCCCAGCACTTCCCTAGAAAGGAAATAAGGATTTTTACTAACACCATGTTAAGACTTCTGCTTTCTTTTTGGCAATTATATTACACTGTTATTCATACTAAACTTGTGATTAGTTTAAACTCTGCCCACCGCCACACCTTTTCAATGTAAGCTGCTGTCCTTCCCCACTGGCTCTTGGGCAACTGTCATTGTTTCCTCTAGTTGTAATACTTCACAATGTTCTTTATTTCATCTGCAGATTTCAGCCTAGGGCCTGCTCCATCTGACCTTCAGGGTAAGTCAACGAGTCCCATAGCTTTCCCTTCTTGACTTCTCAAATTCTCCCACATCTTAGACCTCCTCTCTTTGCTTGTTCCCTTGCCTGGACTGCTCTGTCCTTTCCTCTCCAGACTCCCCACCACTTTCAGCCTTCTCTTAGGTAATTCTTACATTTGCTTGCCCTGAAAGAACTTCCTTGTCCAAATCCCTGCAGCCAAGGCCTGTCATCCCTTTGAAGGAGGTGAACTGAGATTAGCACATGCCATCACAGACTCTCGCTGGGTTGGAGGGGCACCTCTTGGCCACAGCATAGTTGGAGAGATAAGGTGTCTCCTTCTAATGCCCAAATGCAGCAGTGGAATAGGCAAGGAAGGAGTTTGGCACTTGGGATGTATTTTTACATACAGCTTCTCATGCTGAACTTGTGCTTCCTCTAGCAACACAGTGCTATGGAGAGTAAAGTGCTGGGTATCTTGCTGAAGGAGCTTTGAAGAAAAGCACTAAGGATGAATGATGGGAAGGAGACCTCATACTGCTTTCGATCTAGCTAGAGAGATGATCTAAGTAGAGTCTCTCTTGGAAAGTAGTAGGAGAGGGGCGGCACCTGTGGCTCATTGAGTAGGGCGCTGGCCCCATATACTAAAGGTGGCGGGTTCAAACCCAGCCTCGGCTGAACAGCAAAACAGAAAAATAGCCAGGCATTGTGGCAGGCACCTGTAGTCCCAGCTACTCGGGAGGCTGAGGCAAGAGAATCGCCTAAACCCAGGAGTTGGAGGTTGCTGTGAGCTGTGCGACGCCATGGCACTCTATCAAGGGTGATAAAGTGAGACTCTGTCTCTACAAAAAAAAAATAGAAAGAAAGTAGTGGGAGGACATAATTGGATAAATATTTTGCCTGCTTTCCCTCCCTCTCCCTGCTTTTCTTTCTCCCTCTCTTCCTTCCTATCTCCTTTCCTTCTGTGTTTATTGAGAACTCAGTATGAATCCTATACTTTGCTAAGCCTAAGCCCTAGGGATGCAGCAGTGAGTGAAGTAGTCATGGCACAGGCCCTCATGGGCTGACAGTCTAGCGTGAGATGCAGAAACCAAGCCAATTGCTCCATGAATTATGCAAAGACAGCTGTGAGGTACAGAAGGAGATGTACAGGTGCAGTAAGAGCACAGTGCTGGGAGACTTACCTAACCTAGAGAAGTGAGAGAAGTCCTCCTGAATGAAGGGACATGGGGCTGGTTGTAAAGGGCAGGCAGATCAGGTTGTGCTGTTTTACAGTTTGAGTTCTTGGTCTTCTTTCACTAAAGGAAGAGTTCTATGGCCAAAAGTAGACAATTGAGAAGCTCTGATCCAGTGCAACCCGTCCCTTCTGTCAATAAAAAGGCTGATTTGGATAAGACCAGGCACACGAATTGTTAGTTGATGATAGGATCAGAATGAACTATGTTTCTTCCATAGTAACCATCCCATAAATGTCATCTTCAATATATTATTATAATAATATTATTAGTGATGATGGTGCCACTATTATTAAAATGAAGAAAAGGTAGCTTTATAGAGTAGAAACTAAAGCATATATATTGTTTAGGACAAGGCCCAGTGGCCTCATGAGAGAAACATGTGGAAGGAATAGTGAGGAGGGTTGAGAAGGGTGTATGGCTCTTCCTTGGAGAGGAGGCTTTGAAACATAATCTCAATGTAATTCGATGCAAGATTCTGAGTCCTAATAAAAGCATGGAGAAAGGACTGGAAGAGGCTGGGCTGGAAGAAAGTTACAGAGAGTAGGTGTCCCTACAGCACCAGACTCAGAATTAGAGCTCCCTGTGAACAGTGGGTCCCTCAGTTTTGGCAGTCTCTAGAAAAGACAGAGTGCCCAGGAGTTTTTGCTTGAGTGGGATGCTAGCTCTGTTCTCCTTGTCACTGGAAGACTCCGAGATTCCATGATGAGAACCTGATGTCCTATCCTGGGTCTTTTAGGAGGTGAAAGTGTGGAATGAAAAATGGCTAAACAAGAAATGGAAGAGGAATGGACCGTGAGAGCTGACTGACTATAAACTCAGGGAGTGAGATGTTGGGGGCATTGATTAAAAGTACAAAGAGTCTGGTTTGACTCAGGGAAGAGATATTAGTCTTGTGGTTGACGATGGAGGTGGGAGAGTATGGTGGAATACGTGGCTCTCCCTAGAGATTGTCAGAAATCTCAGTGTGTTCTCAGTCGTGGGGGATTAGGAGGGATTCTGCCTGAGGCAGAGGGTTGGACCAGATGACCTCTCAAGATTCCTTCTGTCCTAATGATGTTGGGAAGACATTTCTCATTGTCTCAACAGTCCCTAAATATCTTCTCTTAATGGGGAATTGATCTGCCGGTTTCAATTTAACTGTTGCATTTGTATCTTGTACATGCACCTGCCCTGGGGCAATGGTTACATTTTAAATAAATCAGATAAATCAATAAATACGATACGCCTCACTTTAATCATTACATAATGCAAAAAAATATGGTAATGCCACATTAAGTTGCAAATTAAGATACGCAAAAGTAAGGAAATGTGGAAATAAATGTTCTCCCAGCTACATTAACTTCCCTGCCTTGTGATGTGGTATAATAAAGTCTATATTTATATCTGCCTACCTAGCAATCTCTCATTCAGCATGGGCCAATGTGGGAGATTATTGCCAATTTGAACCTTAACTTTTGAGTGTGATGGTTTGTTGTAAATGTGCCATCATAAATGAAGCATTAGCCTGGATCCTTCAAGAAGGAGGGTCCAATGGCAAGATCTCAGACTTCAAGCGAGATTACCCGGACTTAAAATCCCTGTTCTGCCTTGGAGCATCTATGGAACTTGCCCAATTTATTCAGTTCTCTGGAGTTCTGTTTTTGCAACAGACTATGGGAATTAAGGAATCTGTCTGCAGCATCTAGACTTTGCAATACCCCCTTTCCCCAGCATCAGTCAGGTTACTCTTATTTTAATTTGTTTTATTGTGGTTCATTTATCATTTCATTTTAAAGAAAAAGGTTCTGATGCTCAAAATAATTTTCCAATCACAGCTCTAGTCCTAATTTTACAAATAAGGAAGGTCAGGGAGGTGAAGTAACCCTGCAAAGGTCACACAGCTGGTTACCTTTGGGGAGACCTTTAGCCAAGGCCATAACTCCCTCTCAGGCCAGCCACTTTCCATTGCCCTTCATTTATCCCCAAATAAAAGCTGCCTCTGCCTGGTGTCTGCTTCCTGGCTGGCACATGCACAAGGGTAGACTGGCCATGTGTGAGTAAGATAAGAGGTCCCCAGAGTAGCAAGGGCTGATGGGAAAATGAGGAGGTTCTAGCCTCCACCACATGCTGCTACGTGACCTTGGACCATTTTGAACACCTCCATTTCTTCTTCTAAAAAATGGTGGAAGAGAATTCAACCTTTTTAGGATCCCATGTAATGATGTATATAAAATGCTTATCATGGGTGGCGCCTGTGGCTCAGTGGGTAGGGTGCCAGCCTTATATATTGAGGGTGATGGGTTCAAACCCAGCCCTAGCCAAACTGCAACAAAAAAACAGCCGAGCGTTGTGGCAGGTGCCTGTAGTCTCAGCTATTTGGGAGGCTGAGGCAAGAGAATCTCCTAAGCCCATGAGTTGGAAGTTGCTGTGAGTTGTGATGCCACAACACTCTACCGAGGGCGATAAAGTGAGACTCTGTCTCTAATAAATAAATAAATAAATAAAGATAAAATAAAATGCTTGTCACAGTGCCAGGATCCTTGTAAGCACTAAAGAAATATTTAATGTAAATATTAATGCTTTACATTGAATGAAAAAAAATTAAAATGCTCTGATTTAAATTATGAATATATTTCCCTAATTTCCTCTGAGCTATCTGTAATTCCATCAATAGTGAAGCATTTAAATAGGTGACATGTTTACCAAATAACCTTACCACTCCTTCCACTCATAGAGAACCTGAAAGATGTTCACACTATAAATCTGCTACTTCTTTAATGGCTCCCCATTGCCTATGGGTTAATTAAAATCCTTTACTCTTTGTAATTTGTGACTTTCCAGAGAGAGAAATTTCCTTACTTTCCAAAACCTTCTTGGCTTTTGGGCATCCCAAATTTGCCAAGGGTGAGACCTGCAAAAATGAAATGAGGAACCTCATCAAAAGCAACCAGGGCCCAGGATAGGAGGATGTGATTTGTGTTGTTTACAGCTTCATCATTTCTCAGCAAACTTTTGGAAGCTCATCAATTTAATTAGCCCAGCCTCTCACCAGGACCTGAAGTTGTCAAGCATTATTTGGACTTGAATTGGAGAAAATGTGACTCATTTTTCCTGTTGTTTTACTAAAAATCTACTAAGGCCAAATGCTGTGGCTCAGACCTATAATCCTAGTACTTTGGGAGGTTGAGGCAGGAAGATCTCTTGAGGCTAGTAGTTTGAGACCAAACTGAGCAACAATGAGACCCTATGTCTACTAAAAATAGAAAAATTGGCCAGCCATCTTGGCCCATGCCTATAGTCCCATCTACTTAGGAAGCTGAGGCAGGAGGATTCCTTGAGCCCAGGAGTTTGAAGTTGCAGTGAGCTATTATGAGACCACTGCATTCCAACCTGAGTGACAGAGTGGGGCCCTGTCTCAAAACAAACAAACAAAAAACAAAACCAAAGCAACTACTGAATTGGGTTCATAATTACACTTGGGCTGCACACCAAGGAACTTTGTGTTTTATAGATCCCACTTCGTAGAAAGGAGAAGGAAGTTCCCGGATTGGGAAGGTAAATTCCAGCTTCCCTATAAAAGTCATGGAGGGATATTAAGTTCACAGCAACTCCCAGATATGAGGCTTCTGTGCCAGGTACCAGATGTGACATCAGAAAAATCGAACAGATACTCCCTTTTTGTTATGCTGAACCAGGTCCATTCTGGCTAATCAGTCCCGTAGTAGGAATTTATTGAACACCAGCTATATGTCTGAAACTCTACTAGAGGGAAATTATTTTATTTTATTATTTATTTATTTACACAGAGTATCACTATGGCACCCTCAGTAGAGTGCTGTGGCATCATAGCTTACAGCAACCTCAAACTCTTAGGTTTAAGCAATTCTCTTGCCTCAACCTCCAAAGTAGCTGGGACTACAGGGGCCCACCACAATGTCTGGCAATTTTTTTTTTTGTAGTTGTCATTGTTGTTTGGCAGGCCGGGTCGGGTTGGAGCCCACCAGCTGTGGTGTATGTGGCCGGCACCCTGGCCTCTGAGCTACAGGCACCAAGCCAGAGGGAACTCATTTTGACAAAACAGTGCAGCTGGTGTTCAGTCTCCAGTGCTGCAGCCTGTTCTTGCAGGCTGCCTTCTCCTTTTCACCTATTTCCTGGTACCCAGAGGGCTTCACCAGGATGGCAGACCACCTTTCGGCATGTGAGGGAGAGAGGCTGGGTCCCCTGCCCTCTTCATCAAACAGATCTCCTTTGGGAGTGACCATATAGACTGCCTATTCTGTGGGTCACTCTTTATGGGAGGCTTTTTGTCCTCAAATTATGAAATGTTTCAAAAGTGTAGAGTAGTGCAGCAAGTGTGAACTCTGTACTTACTCAGAATTAACACGTGCTAGCGTTTGGTCGTATCGATTTCAGATCCTTCTTAAAATGAAACTAGAACCTCCATGTATACTTAAGGTCTTCCTAGAATACCCTCCAATATATTATCACATTTAACTCTCAGAGGAGCCCGATTGCTCAAATAATGTGACATTTTCTCCCTTCCTCATTTGTTAAAATAAATAATGAAGATGAGCTTCAGTAAAGGTAAACAAGCCACATACTCACAGCTTATAGGTGAGAAGGTGAGCACGCTTAGCATTTCTGAAGCCCATGACCTTTCAACCTGACCATATTAATAGTTTTCTTCCTGGAAAGGAAGAATGACTACATTCTCAGGTAAGAGGAGTTTTACAAAGCAGCCAACAGATGAAAGAATACCGTCATTGCAGCAGAGAGGAAGGAGGAAGAGAAGCTTCGTAAGCCTTGGAAACTGCACTGCTCCCAAGCACCCTCACTTTCTAGCAAAGCCCCCTGTGAAACCCAAACCATTGGTAAGTTAGTTAAAATTATGTACAGCTCAAGTATATGTGCATGTTAGATCTTCTGTCTTTCCTTTAGAGAAGTTAAAAAAGGGAATTAGAAGCATACAATGGACAAAAGTAAGAACTCTAGGTTGGTTTCCACTGTGATTTTTGTGAGTAGCCCCCCACACTAGCTGCATCTACCAGCTGATTTGGAGAAGTTTGCGTCAGTTCCTCCTAATTTTGAAGCCCCTTAAATGGATAACTGTATTAATGGAATATGTCTTCTGCTGTGAAGAATAGGCAGAAATAAATACCACTCCTTTAGTTACCTCCAGTAGTGTAAGGCCTGGAGGTGGAAGTTTCTAAGAAGAGGTCCAGAAATAGGTGTTCAGGGCTGGTTCTGAGCCCAGCACTGCCATCAAGGATGTAGACTCTTGCCTCCTTTAAGTAGTACCATCTTTTCATCCTTAGGATTATTTATTTATTTCCTTATATTTGTTACCACATAGTCCCTAACTGGCTGCAGAAGCTCCAGGCATTGTAGCAACAATTTTGGTCAAGGGCGCCAAATCAGATAGGAGGAATAAGTTTCTGTGGTCTATAGCATAGCATGGTGACTACAGTTAATAACACTATAATGCATATTTCTAAGTTGTTGAAAGAATAGATTTTAACTGTTCATACCACAGAAAATAATATGTATGTGAGGCAATAGAGATATTGTTATAAATAGCTTCATTCAGTCATTCCATAATGTATACATACATTTATCAAAATGTCACATCATGCTCTATAAATATATATAAAAATTTGTCAATTAAAAATGCAGATTTCTGCTTAGCGCTTACTAAATCAGACTCTTAGGGAACAGGGCATGAGAATGCCCCGTTTAGCTAAAGGGGAGAAGCCAGCTCTACCCTATTTGGGGCTGGCAGCTGCTGGGATGGGGGCAGCAGAGTGCAGGGGAGAGAACAGTGGGGTTGGGTGGAGAGGGCCGGGCTCAGCTCTGGCTGCTGTGTGCTGGACTGTGGGCAGGTCACTTGCTTTGCAGTGGCTGGTGACCACCTTGCAGGATAGCAGGTGGCTTGTCCTTCCAGCCTTTAGGCAAGTGAAGGCTGTCCAGTTTTATCTCCTTGCTCCCTTATTCTGGCCTTGCTTTTTCTGCATTGCTACCTTCCTGCCTTGGATCAGAATATTCATTCATTCATTCATTCATTCATTCATTCATGTATCTGTCAAAAAATGCTTCCTGAGGGCTGATACTTTCTTTTTGCCTTGACTATTCTTTCTCAACCTTTCTGCTTATTTAAATCCTTTCTGCTTCCTTCTTGAAGCTTTTTTAAGGTTCTTGTTCCCCCTCATTCCTCTTATTCTTTCCCCTTTTAGTTTGAACCCCATAACAGCACCATCTTTATTCCACATTTAGCTACTCTTGATTATCTCTGCTGCCCAGATGCTCAGGGAATGTTCTAGATGCCAGGGGCGCAGAAATAGTCAAGATGCATAGCACAGACCTTCAGAACAGCTTACAGTCTAGTCTTAATTTGGTCTCTTTTAATGAACGTGTTAAAAGATTATAAAAAGTAGTAGAGCAACTTCCAGCCTCTGGTGCTACATGTTAGGAGCTTAGAAGTTGATATTCTGTCCTAATAATAAGTAAAAAGCCAAACAAACTGAAAAGTAGTACACTGTTGTGAAAACTTGTGGTGGTACACAGTGTATGAAGGGAAAGACAAACAGAGGGATGTGTTCTCTTTCTTCTGCCTTCCCCCATTTCTAGTCTCCAGAGATAACTGGGATCAGCGGTGTGTGTGTGTCTCCTTCAGAAATGTTCTGAACCTTTGCATTTTCCTCTCACGGTTTTGTCTGAGTCCCCTTCTACTAGGTGGGTCATAAGGACAGGAGACCTCAGTTTTCTCTCATATCCCTGCATATCACCCTTCCTAGGCCTGGGTACCTGGAAGGTGACCACTGCTAAAAGACTGGCATGAAATTCAGGGGAACTTGTGTAGCTCTTTCAGTACTTCCTGTATGAGGCTCCTTGCCCTACCTGGGGGTGAGCCATCCAGCCTGTGCTGAGACCCCTCCTTCCAAGCCTGTGAGTCTTGTTGTTGCCTCTTCTTAGCTGGAGCTTTAGGACATCCCCTGGCTCAAGCAGGGGGTGGCTCCCACATCAGCACCTTCACCATCCAGCCATTTACAGCATTCCACTCGTCTCATCAAAGAAGTATAAGACGCCAAGCTCCATTGCCGGTGTGATGCAGCTTGTAAGATGTTCACGGGGCCAGTGAACATGGTGTTTGCTGGGAGCCCAGGAGGGAGGGCTCAGCTATCTGAATGAGAGAGCTGGAGAGGGAGCAGGGGAGAGCAGGAATATCAGAATGAGTGATGTGCAATGTTCAGGGGTCAGCGCATTACAAAATGATTCTCGTTAATTATTTAGAGCCTGCCATCTAGCGCGTGGCAGGTGTGGACAGCCTGCATGGGATAGCTGGCTTTCTCTCTGAGCCACTGAGAGCACAGGGGGACTGCCTTCGATCAGTCTGTGGAGAGTGAATCTGGGAGTGGCTTCAGTGTGGGGGTCTCTGGACGGGGTAGGACCAGCTCAACAGGACCCTACCTTTGAGATTTCTGGCATTCAGCCCTGTGGTGGAACTGACTCTTGGGCTTGTATAGGCAGAAGGCAAAAAAAAGAGATCTCTACTCCCAATGAAACAGTTTAAGACACAGGAACGCACAGACATGGCTCAGCACCCGCAGTTCAGTGGTTAGGGCGCCAACCATATGCACCAGGACTGGTGGGGTTGAACCTGGCCAGGGCCTGCTAAACAACAAGGACAACAATGACAAAAAAAATAGCTGGCGTTGTGGTGGGCGCCTGTAGTCCCAGCTACTTGGGAGGCTGAGGCAAGAGAATCACTTAAGCCCAAGAGTTTGAGGTTGCTGTGAGCCGTGATGCTAAGGTACTCTACTGAGGGAGGGTGACATACTGAGACTCTGTCTCAAAAAAAAAAAAAAAGAAAAAGAATGCATAGACATGTTAAATAAAGCTATCTGTTCAGGCAGGGTAAGTAGAGGTGTGGTGAAAGCGGAGGAAAAGAGAAATTCCCTCTCCAGTCTTCCCTTTTTATGAAATATCCCTCTC
>CAUYON010014114.1:0-10640 GCA_963573935.1 Arctocebus calabarensis
AATGCCCATCAACCCACGAATGGATTAATAAATTGTGGTACATGTATACCATGGAATACTATGCAGCTTTAAAGAAAGATGGAGACTTTACCTCTTTTGTGTTTACATGGATGGAGCTGGAACATATTCTTCTTAGCCAAGTATCTCAAGAATGGAAGAAAAAGTATTCAATGTACTCAGCCCTAATATGAATCTAATTTATAGCTTTCATATGAAGGCTAAAACCGAATTATAGCACAAGAATACAGGGAAAAGGGAAAGGGAGGGGAGGGGAGGGGTGGGATGGGTGGAGGCAGGGCAATTAGTGGGAACACACCTACGGTGCATGTTAGTAGGGTACTGGTGAAACTTATTAAAGGTAGAGTATCAATGTCTTTATATAGTGATCAAGAAAATGCCATGAAGGCTATCTGTAACAGTATGATCAAAATATTTCTGATTGTATTTGAAGCACATTGTGCCCTATGATTGCACCAATGTACACAATTATGATTCAATAAAATTATTAAAAAAAAGATTCATATGAGGGTACAAATGATTACATTACATTATTTGCTTTTGTTAGGTAACGTTCAAGTTGCAGTTGAGCCCTTCACCCAGGGGATGCTCTATACCCTTATCCTGTGCCTATTAGATGAGAGCTGACCAATGTCCCTCCCTCTTCCCCTCACCACTTCTTTCCTTTCCTTCCCCCTTTCTCTCATATGGGGGTGTAGTTGCTAATCTATTGGTTTCATATTAATGTTGTATATATTGGATACTTGCTTTTCCATTCTGGTGATACTTTACTAAGAAGAATATTCTTCAACTCCATACAGGTAAGTCTGAAAGATAAAAGGTTTTCATCTTTTAATGGCTGAATAGTATTCCATGGTATATTATTAATCTATTCATGAGTTGATGGGCACTTGGGTTAATTGTGTGTCTTTGCAATTGTGAGTTGAGCTGTGATGAACCTTCTAGTACAAAAGTCCTTATGGTAAAATGATTTTCTTTCTTCTGGGTAGTTATTTAGTAATGGGATTGTGGAATCAAATGGAAGGTTTACTTTTAGCTTTTGGAGGATTCTCCATTCTTTCCATAGAGGTTTGAAAAAAATAGTACTTTGTTTTACATGGAACCAAAAAAAAAGCCAAATAGTCAATGCAATTCTAAGAAATAAAAACAAATCTGGAGGCATCACATTACCAGATTCAGATTACATTGCAAATCTACAGTGATCAAAACAGCATGACACTGACATGAAAATAAAGATATAAACAGAATAGAGAACTTAGAGATGAATTCAGTCATGTATTGCCATCTGATCTTTGATAAACCAAACAAAAGCATACACTGGGGAATAGAATCCCTATTTATTAAATGATGCTGGGAGAACTTGTTAGCCACATGTAGAAGGCTAAAACAGGACCTGCAGCTCTCACCACAGTGTATTAAGAGTTTATCACTGGATATAAGATTCAAATTTAAGACATCAAATGATACAAATCCTAGAAGAAAGTGTGTGTAAAAACTCTTAACAACATTTGCCTGGGGAAAGATTTTATTGAAAAGATACCCTGGGCAATTGCAATAACATCAAAAATAAATGAATGGGACATGATCAAACTAAAAAGCTTCTGCAAAGCTAAGTGTACAACTAAAGCATACAGACAACCTTCAGAATGGGAGAAGATATTTGCATGCTACAAATCTGACATAATGCTGATGACCAGAATCTACAGAGAACTCAAAACTAATCAATAAGAAAAGAGCAAACAATCCCATTTATAAGTGGGCAAGAGACATGAAAGAACCTTTTCTGAACACATGAAAAAATGCTCATTGTCCCTAATCAAAACCTCCCTGAGATATCACCTAACCCCAGTGAAAATAGCCCACATCACAAAGCTGCAGATGCTGGCATGGATGTGGAAAGAAGGGAACACTTCCCAGCCTTTTTGTTCTAACTGGACCTGCAGCCAATTAAATGGTGCATGCCCACACAGGGTGAGTGGATCTTCCTTACTCAGTCCAGTGAGTCAACTACCAACCACTTCTGGAAATACTCTCAAATACATATCCAAAAACAATGCTTTACCAGCTATCTGGGTATCTCTTAATCCAGTCATGTTGACAACTAAAATTAACCATCACAACAAGTCTGAGTAGATATATTCTCATATATATCAGAACTGCTATAACAGCCAACCAATCTCAAAATCTCAATTTCCTAAGACAAATCTTCCAAGGGAAAATCAAGAGAGTGTAAAGAAAGTCCACATGTCTATCCACAATCACCTCATCCTGGAGGCAACCTATAAACTTCTATTCATATTCATTAATAATAACTAGTCACATGGTTCTACTTATATGCAAATTCAATTGCAGATCAGGAAGAAAAGAAGAGCATAGGTATTGGATGGTACTAACAGCTTTCACAGAATATTTACTGAACTTTCCCCATAGGATAAATTCATAAATATAGAATTGCTGAGTCCAAAGTTAGGAATACTTTAATTTTGA
Source organism: Arctocebus calabarensis (assembly GCA_963573935.1). NCBI lineage: Eukaryota > Metazoa > Chordata > Mammalia > Primates > Lorisidae > Arctocebus > Arctocebus calabarensis. Next base: position 2,506 of record CAUYON010014114.1, read on the forward strand.
TAAATAAAGTCAAATTATTCTCCATGAAAAGCTAATTTACACTCCCATAATAGTGTATTAAGAGTGTACTTTATCCCATATTTTATTAACATGACACATTTTCATTGTTTTAAGTATTTGTCAATTTGGAAGATGAAAAGTACTATCTTGTAGTTTTATTTTGCATTTATTTATTTATCAGTGAGAATATGTTATCTTTTCACAAGAGGTCATTTGCATTTCTTTTGCCATATGCCTGGTTCTTTCCTTTGGCATTTTTCTTTTGGACAGTTCATCATCTTTGTTGATCTATATGGTAGCTATTATTGATCATATTAACATTTGTTATATATGTTACAATACTTGCACAGTAGTTATTATTTTATGTTAACTTTATAGATTATTTATCATACTGAATTTTAATATTTAGAAATAGTCAAATATATAAGCTTTTCCATTTATGTTTTGTTTTTTTTTTTTGCCATTTATGGTTTCTGACTTTACTATTATACTTAGGTCTTTTTGAACAAAACATTATAAAAATACTAATTAATATTTACTTACCATTCTTTTATGGCTTTATTTGCAACCTTGAAACTAATTAATGATCAATATAAAAATCTTAAATAATAAAAGAACAATATAAAAAAGAAAAATCACTGACAATCTCATACCCAAAGATAATCACTAAATATCTGGTGTATGGCTCTTTGCTATTCTTTACCACTATGCAAGACTATCCCACTGAAAAGAAACATTATCCATACACCAATTCATATCATTATGCATTCCAGAAAAGCCTTGAGGCAATTAATATATTATACTAAGTATGTACTATGAATAGATTTTAAAATTATTTTTAAGTATTCATTAACTTTTTCTGAACCCATAAAATATTTATCACATTGTAGAAATATACAGAAAAATGATTCACCTGACAATGTGTATGAAAATGAAGTTGCAATCAAAAAGTTTTGTTATTGGTTATGTTGTAAGAACTGGGAGAAAGTGAATTCAAAACAAGAGCTGTGCATGTGACTTCATTGCTATTAAACAGCTTATACTCACTAGGACAAAAGTTTTCTTATTTTGGTTCCAAACTCTTTTATAAGCCTTTTATTGATAAGTACTATTTCATATCTACATATTTTAAATGAAGCAATATATACAAAATACATAAATTGATATTTAATTAGGCAATGTTGGAATTTGTTAGAAGATGATGTCTAAAAGTAATTGTAAAGTATAAGTATAAGTAATCTTGCAAATTTTATAAATACATCCAGGTAGTTTATTTTATGGAATATTCCCAATGTCCTCCAGGAACCCTTGAAATACAAAAACACTCTTAAAATTATGTTTTCAAATCAATATAATAAACAGAATTTAGAATATTAGACAATAACACTGACGATGTAGAAAATGTACAGTCAGACTCAAGTCTGCAAAGTCCATTCCCCTCTCACCCAGGGTTATCATTGTCCTGAGTGGAATCCTAAGGTGACACCTGTGATGTGCTTGCCTCTGAGAGCAGCCTTTTGGCTCCCCAGGCCTCATCTATATTCTTAGAATTTGAGAAGTTGCTCCAAATTCTTTCTCTATGGCCTCAGCCGAACCATTTGTGGACTATGGTTTCACTCATTAGTTACTTAACTTTAGAATAGCTTTGTTTTTTAGAAGGCACAGGTAAGACAATCACTGCTGCCTTTCTAACTTACTCTCTTCCACACATGCCTAAGGTCACTGGAAGAAAGAAATAGAAATTATAAACTCTCTTTTTTCTATCTGTAACTTTTCCTGCTTCAGAAAGAATTACCTCTCTTGACAACTAACTGGGCCCTGCACTTTTGTCTGTTACTTTATTAAATCTTCTGTCAAATCACTTTATTTATAACATTGTGTAAACTAATTTTTAGAGAAATTATGGCTATAAACAAAAAAACTGTAAGCCAATAGCGGTTTCAGGTGGTTGCTATAGGAGAGTGACAAAATTGCTCCTTCATTTGGGAAAGCATCCAATAAGCTTTTTTTTTTTTTTTTTTTAATTCATTGACGGTAGACCCCAGGAGAGTCTGGATAGAAGAGGATGAGCCTAAGAGGGAGCCAAATTTCTTTGCATCATAAAATTTCAGGAATTTTGGCGTGAGTTCCTCCTACTGCTGTACAGCTGAAGAGGGTCAGACAAGGACAGGGAGAGATTAAAACCAACAAGCTGTTTTACAGTCTAGAGGGCAGTGAGCAGACCCCAGAAATATATTGAAGATTACCAGTAAGGACTCCTTGGGGGTGGAAATTTCAGAAAAAATTAGCAATAGTGTGACCAGTTATTCAATCTTAAATCATTCCCTGTTTTGTACTATAATTCCTTTATACACAGTATAATGCTATAAACATAATATAGCATATAACAATAACATAACAATATTGTCACAATGTAATAACAGTATATCAATAAAATATTACTACTAACAAAAGTACTGTCATGAAGAAGAAGGTGGTGAGTCCATATTATGAAGGACAGCAGACTAGAATGACTAGGACAGCCTATAGAGGCAATAGGCAAATGGAAGGAAGAAATTAAGAAAAGTCGAGAATATGAACCAAAAAAAGAGAACTGAGCCTCTGACAACCTGCTGAGAATGTGTAGAACACATTGTTCTTTCCATAAAATATAGGATTGTTATTAAAGAAAAGAGTGACCACAGAATGATACAGGATTTAAGGACTTTGAGATTATAAGAATAATTCTTACATGGAATTATTCTTTTTCACTGCTTAAAAACCAATAGGTTTTAGCATTTACTGGCAATGACCTATGCCAGAGAAATGGGCACAGAAAATGAGGGAGGACTGTGTACCTGCAGTTTGTCTCATTCAATTGTGGTAGAAAAGGCAGGAAGCCTCACATATAATTGCATGTAACAATGATGAGAAAAACCTCAACAGAAATGTCTGAGTTTGATTATGAAACGTCTGAAATTTATGTAGTACTCAGAGACTTCATTGAGTTGGTTCATTCTAATGCTGTCATTTATCCTTTATTTCTTTGCAATATACATGTAGACATGGCTACCACATCCCATTTCTGCACTAGTTTAGACAGTCTTGCAGGCTTAGTTCCAGGCAAGCTCATAATCACAACGTCATGCATTTTGCTAGGTGTAGCCTACATAATTTTGAGCTTAAAATGATTTACCATGTGCATTCACGTTCAAGCATGAAGGAATGGCTTATCTAGCAGAAATGTCAGAGGCTAGTGTTCCAATACAAACTCCCTTTTCAGACTCCTTACCTTCTAAGACATCTTCAATTTTCAAGCATTAACATATGATATACTGGAGGGAAGGATGAATTGGTGATCATACAGGAATAAATATCAAGGGGATTGTATTTTTTTTCCTCAAGAGCAAAATGGAATTCATAACTAAAAGAAAAATCAAGAAAGAGGGAAAAAAGTGATCTGGGACCTGTATTTCTTTTCAATCCACTTCTACTCTGTGAGTGAAGACTGTTATAGAAAAGTCAACTGGGGAGCAGGTGAAAGACCCAGCAGAACAGGTATCAGGCTTATGATTTTGCACTGAGAGTGATCACTAGACCATGTTGGTAAGTGCTCTTGTTGCATCTGTTAGTCTTTCTTTAAATAATGGCATTTCAGCTGCATTGTGGCTTCCTTAGCTCACAGTCATTGCATCTTTGATGTTTCACCCAAGGTATAATTACATTGAATAAGTACACCATTTTGCTCCTTGTGGCCTTAATATTGCTCTCTAGAGAAAAGACAATTTAATTACTCACATGGCATTATGTGCATATTTATATCATTTTCGTTTTTTTTTTTTTTGTAGAAACAGAGTCTCACTTTATCACCCTTGGTAGAGTGCTGTGGCATCACATAGCTCACAGCAACCTCTGACTGCTGGGCTTAAGCGATTCTTTTGCCTCAGCCTCCTGAGTAGCTGGGACTACAGGCACCCGCCACATCACCCGGCTATTTTTTTTGTTGCAGTTTGGCAGGGGCAAGGTTTGAACCTGCCACCCTCAGTATATGGGGCTGGCGCGTATTCATTGAGCCACTAATTTAAAGGCCTCCTCCCACCTCCTTGACACTACCAAACTGCTATTTGCTGCCCAGATGTTTCTTCTGTCATTGGTTCTTTCCTTTCTAGAGGTACTGAATACAATTATGGGAGTAACCTTTTCTTTCTCCTTTCCTTTCCCTTCCCCTTCCCCTTCCTTCCTTCCTTCCTTCCTTCTTTCCTTCCTTCCTTCCTTCCTTCCTCCCTCCCTTCCTCCTCCTCTTTCTTTTCTTTCTTTCCTTTCTTTTTTTAATAAAATTCTTTCCTAAATTAAGAAAAGCCCTCCAAAATTGTCATTCCAATTACCAAACTTGAAACCTGTTTAATTCTGGGAGAAAACTATGGCAATGATGTTTGTTCTTTGAAAGTATCTTTCATAGGATATAATCAAGGCAAATTACAAATAAAATTTCCAACTAGATTTTGTTAGTTTTCAATGAAGTTACTCCAGTGTTCCCAAACAAAGACACATTAAATATATTTGTAAGCCCAAGATCATAGGGTTAATTAGTAGATAAGTCATAACTCTAAGGAGTGGGTTCTTCCTCATTTCTTTCTGCTCTATCTAGAAAACAATTAAATAATTTATAAAGAAAAAAAAACATGGTTACTGCATGCATTTTACTAGGCATAGCCTATATAATTTTGAGCTTAAAATGATTTAACATGAACGTTTCCTTGAGTTTTTACAACTGAGATAGAAGCTATTTAATTATACTTCACATAAAGTACTTGTGTTTCTGTCTAAAATGAAAATATGATTTCAGGTAGGATTGAAATCAAGATGTGTCTCTTGAACTTCCATTCCCAACCATGATGGATAACTGCTACTGGACCTGCCCAAACTCTAAAACACCACAAATGTGTGGTGTATCTGATTTCAGGCACTGGAGAACAGGCAATGTAAGACTGTGATACATGAGATAAGGAAAATACATGAGATGAACTTCATGATTACCACAGCTCTCTGTCTCAAGACAATTTCCAACCACGGTCCAGATATATGGAGTCTGAGAAGACCATGGTAGTCCTGTTGAGCTGAGAGGGCACCTCAGGGTACCTGAAACAGTGTAGCCTGAACAGGGGGAGCTATGTAGAGAGGGAACCTCAGAATCCATGAAGCAATCATGTTCAAATAGATGGCTGAGAGCTGGGTTGTACATGTGCAGGGTGCAGCAACCTGAGCCTTACTAGGGAGTTGAAAGTGGAACCCACTTGAGAAGAACAGTGGCAGAGAATGCAGGATTTCTGGCCCTGCTGAAGTGGAGAAATTTGTTAACATTTCATTGAAACTCCTGAAATTCAGCTGAGACATCATAAAGTTCAAATTTTAGAAATAAGGAATATGACACTAAAGAAAGACCTACTGTAGACCTATCCTAACAAAGCCTAAAACCAAACCTCAAAAAGATTTGTATGGAAGATGCAGTTTGGACAGTGAGTACTGTTGGGTTAGAAGAGTTTGGAAAATACCTTGGACTTTCCAGAGACCTATATTAACAATGTAAAACACTAAGCCTAAATAATTTAAAGAGGTAAGCCATTAAATGAAATTCCTCCTTAAACAAAATCAAATCTTTTCAGAATCTAGACTTCCTACAATGTATTATCCAGAATACAAATAATATAATGTAAATATCCAGGATCTAGACTTCCTACAATGTATCATCCACAATGACCAAGATTTAACTTAAAAAACCACTAGAATACAAATAATTAAAAGAAAATTATGTTAAAAGATTTTTTAAAATGCTCTTAATGAGTGATCAAATAGGAAGTAGTGGAGAAATGGAAACCATAAATATAATCAAATGAAAATTATAGAACTGAATAGTAACTAAAATAAGAAATTGATGAGATTAATAGTAGATCGGGGGGGAGGAGCCAAGATGGCGATCTGTAGCCAGCTTTCCGCAGAGGTTCCTATACAAAAGGAGAGTTAAAGGACAGAAACTCAGCAAGAAAGCCGATGGTTTGGATCTGAGCCAAAAGAAAAGGTCGAAGAGCGCACATCAACTCTGCTGGAGTGACCTGAGATCCCGGAGGACACAAACAAAAAGGTACAGAGCACATCACCAAGTGGACAGGAGTCCCCTCCCCCATGAGAGAGGTTCGCAGTATACTCCATAACTCCATACAAACAAGTGAGCAGAGTTCAGATGTCCTCCCACTCTACCCCACGGGAGAGACCCTCTAAAAACCAGACCTCCTTCCCCTACGAGGGTGCTGAGGCACTCTCCAGCCAGGCATAAAACTGTATATACTCTCTACCTGCAAGTTGGTGTTCTTGGTGTTCCCCTCCACTCTCACCCTGAGGTCTGGAGGCCTGTTCCCCACAGAGTCCAGATTCTTGGAGACTTTCTTGAGGGGTGTGGATGGGCTTACACTGTTGTTAAACTGAGCTGGTTTCCCGGCTCAGAGTGGTGAGAGGGGAGTGAGCTGAGAGACCTAGCTGGTGGGAGGGTCCCCTGAGGCATGAAACGGCAGCTGGCTCCAGCAACCAGCTCCAGGAACAGTAGCAGGAGAGCTGAACCCCTGGGGATGTTTTGAGGAGACACTCCCAGTCTTCAGGGTGGCCAGGGGAGGCAGGTAGCTTCTCCGGTACCAGAAGAATGGACGGCAACCAAGGCATGTGAAGGATTTGCCTGAGGCGGTACCGGCCGGGACAGAGCACAGGGAGGGGCTGCTTTGCTTAACCTGGCCCTCAGGAGATGAAAGCTGAGACTAAGGGCTGGAACTCACAGACTGAGTAAAACCCATTTGCAGCCCCAGTCTGATCAGGGAAAATAGCCTTGACAAAAATAAATTCTGCGAACTTGTTCTGTTCCAACAGCAACATCAATCAGGAACAGAGCTGGAACTGAGTGAATCACCCTAGCCCCTGTCAAGAACCCAGGTTGTCAGGCCTCACCTCCCCCTGCCAAAGAGTGACAGGGAGTAGCAGACTGTTTGTGGAGCCACAGACCTCACTGTGACCCAGGCAGGCGCAAACCTCTGGAGCATCTGCTCATTGGAGGAAACTGGATCACAACTGTTACCACCGACTGGGTGTGACAGAAGGGCAAGGTGGGGAAGGAAGCATCAACATTCTCAGACTAATTTACTTGCTGGGTTGGGGGGTGCCCTCCTGAGCTCACAGAGCATTGAAGTGAATTATACTAGAGCTTCCAGCAGATCCCTGCTATCTAGTTGCCAGAGACTTTTTTAACTCTTCCTTTTGAGATCAGTCCTGGCTAGGACAATTGATTGAGACCTCTTCAACTGGGCTAATCACCTGAGGAATTTCCAAAGTGGTACCCTGGGTGTGTGGTAGCGGGAAGGCTTGATTTGGCTTTTTCAATTGTTGCCTATGGGGGATGCAGCGACTTAATGCTGGTATTCCTTCACAGCGCAGATTTCAATCCAGAGTAACAGATTCTTTAGGGTAAGACAAAGACCAGCTGAAAATAAGACAGAGCCACTTAACCCAACCACATCAAGAAGGTCCCCACTTTCACAAGCAGCAGCTCTCTATGAGTCCTTAGCAAAATTCTAGGGGGAAAGGTACAGACACCAGTCCAAGCTTTTAAGCAAAGGTCACTACTCCTAGAACTCCCAGCCCAAATTGTCCTTATCTACTCGGTGTAAAATTAATCATGGGGTGGAATCAACAGAAAAGCTCTGGAAATATGAATAACCAGACTAGGTCAACCCCCCCCCAAGAAATAATTTGGCAGACACAAGCAAGGATCCTATGCATAAACAGACGGCTGAAATGTCAGAAATTGAATTCAGAATTTGGATTGCAAACAAGATCAATAAAATAGAGGAAAAGTTGGATTTAGAAATTCTGGGTGCATTTCAAAAATTCTCTCAAGAAGTCAAGGAATTCAACAACCAAATGACCAAAGATTTGGACACATTGAGACAAGAAATTGCAGCCCTCAAAGATCTGAGAAACAAAGTAGAATCCCTCAGCAACAGAATGGAGCAAGCAGAAGAAAGGATTTCTGACATAGAAGACAAAGCTATTGAACACTCCCAAACTGACAAAGAGATAGAGAAATGGAAGGCAAAAACAGATCATTCTCTCAGACA
>CAUYON010014121.1:0-10815 GCA_963573935.1 Arctocebus calabarensis
TATAGATGATCATCCCTTCACCTTGAGTCTATATCTTTTAAGGTAACATGAGATTCTTGTATTCAGCAGATATCTTGTTTAAGTTTTTGTATCCAGTCAGCCAACCTGTGCCTCTTTAGAGGACAGTTCAAACCATTCACATTAATTGAAAGTAATGATAAATCTTTAGAAAGTCCAGTGGACATTTTTAGTCCTTTCATCACTGTGGAAGATGAAATTTGATACATAGTTTCTGGGTTAGTTTACTTTTGTGGTGGAGATTTGTGCTGGTCATTAAGGAGGATAGGTCTGAGAATATCCTGGAGAGCTGGTTTAGTTATAGCAAATTTCTTCAACATGTGGATGTCATTGAAGTATTTAATTTCTCCATCATAAATGAAACTCAGTTTAGTTCGATACAAGATCCTGGGTTGAAAGTTCTTTTGTTTTAGGAGATTGAAAGTCGATGACCATTCTCTTTTAGCTTGAAAGGTTTGATCAGAGAGATCTGCAGTTATTCTAATATTCTTCCCCTTGTAGGTAATGGATTTCTTACATCTGGCTGCTTTCAGAATTTTCTCCTTCATGTTAACTTTCGTGAACTTAATTATGATGTGCCTGGAGGATGTCTTATTTGGGTTGGGTCGTGCTGGGGTTCTGAAACTGTCTGCTATCTGAATTTCAGAATCTCTTCGCATATCTGGAAAGTTCTCTTTCATAATCTCATAAAGAAGAGACTCTGTACCCTGTTACGCCACTTCATCATTTTCAGGTATCCCTATAAGGCAAATATTGGTTTTCATTGAGTTATCCCAGAGCTGTCTGAGAGAATGATACATTTTTGCCTTCCATTTCTCTTCTTCTTTGGAAGATTGGGAGCGTTCAAAAGCTTTGTCTTCCATGTTAGAAATCCTTTCTTCTGTTTGTTCCATTCTGTTACTGAGGGATTCTACCATATTTCTCATATTTTTGAGGGATACAACTTCTTGTCTCAATGTGTCAAAATCTTTGATCATTTTCTCTTTGAATTCATTCAGTTCTTGAGACATCTTTTGAGTCATCTTTTGGATTGCTGCTTGAAATTCTCATTCCATCTTTTCCTCCACTGCACTGATCTTATTTGTTATCCAGACTCTGAATTCAACTCTGACATCTCAGCCATTTGCTTATGCAAGGGATCTTGGGCTGTATCTACCTTGTCGTTCCTTGGGGGATTTGATCTACTCTGATTATTCATATTGCCAGAGTTTTTCTGTTGATTCTGCCTGATAATTATTTTTCACTATTGCCTATGACCATCCTCAGAGTCGGGGAGGTGCCTCTCCCAGATCAGACCCTGGCAGAATCACTCTGTTGTTACTGGATCTTTGTAGGGAGTGACCCTGTGACTGTAATGATTTCTCAAATCCCACAGGGTGCAGAGCTTAAATCCTCCTCAGCCTGCTTAGAAGACACTTTAAATTGCTAACTTGGGCTAAGCAGAAGCTTTTCTAGAAAAGTGCTTGTGGCTGGGATCACTCCTTAAGTGGCTATCCACTTACCAGTGTGCCAAAACCGATCTCACCCAATGCCCCTGAGGGCTAAGTCTGCAAGGCATCTCAGTCCCCACTTTTAGGCTGCTCAGTAATTAGATTACTCACTCCCATCAGATGTTTGTTCTGCAACCCTGAGGGTGGAGCTTGCGAGGGCAGTTCTCCCGCAATGGCTCTTCACAGCCCACAACCAAACACTGATAGCTCTGTCTGGCTAGGTGGCCTAGTCTGGGGCCCCAGACAATGCTCAAAGACCCCTGCACTCGTTCCCAAGTTCTCCCAAGGCAGTTCAACAGAGCACCAAGTCCAAAAGAAACCCAAGCAGCACACAGGCAAGGCCTTTCCAGCCTGCAGTCCACTGTTGCCCCACCCACACCTGCCGACAGTATTAGACCGAACGAACACACGCAACCACTTGCCCAATCTCTGCTGCTTTTGCCTTCCTCAGGGTGTCCAGAAGTCTCATGTTGTCTTCCTGTGTCCCCAAAGGGAAGTTTCTGGGTAGATCCCACCTGCCAGAGATGCCTGGAGTCCTGTCTCCCCAGTCTAATCATCCCCAGTTGCAAGGAAGCTGTTACTCGGCTGCCATCTTGCTCTGCCTCCAGAAACACCTTTTCTTAACAAATGAATTAACTCACTCAACAATTCAGAGGACTCTTTCTCATCCGAGTTAAAGTGGCAAGTATGTTTGAATAATAAATATTTATTTATTATTTAAGTAATTTACTGTAAGCATGAGCAACACTGCCATAGCAAGGGGGAACTTTCATGTTAGAAAGTCTGTTTTGATTGAATGAGGGCAGCTACATTAAAAGTCTCATCTTTCTGGAAGTACATGCCTTACTTCTCAAGATGATTTAAGGGGCCTCCACTTTGTTAAATAGAATGTTTATAGAATGTATATTTTAACTTTTAAAAGTTGCTTAAAATGTTTCATGTCATCCTGAGCCCTACTGTGATTTTTTTGGGTGGGTTGGTTGTTTTGCTTCATCTAGTATGGGGTTGGTATTTTGGTTAAACAAAATGCTGTCTTCTGTAGCAATCAGTGGGTAATATTTCATTATTGTATAGTGACACAAATTTCTCCATTAGCTACTCAGTCAATTTATTGAACATTTAATTTTTTGTGTTATAGGATTATATATTGCTTCTGCTTTTTATAGTAGTTAGAACTATACTACTACTAACCTAATAACTCTTCCTCACGTAAATTGTATTTTCTAAGGAGCTGTTGCATTTTCTGTTTATTTTTAAACAGAAGAAACACATGATTTCTTCTATTTAGAAGAGGCCTGTGATTTTACTGTTTGTGCCCAATAATGGCTCCATAAATTTTTGTATGGAAAGGGCTGATGGACAATAACACCCAATAATAAAAATCTTAACACCATAACACCCACAAAACCCATCATGAACTATTTATCATGCTGTGTGCCATGCAGCTCAGCTCTGACTTGACTAAATGGTAAGTCCTAGAATAAAAGCTCGGTTTTTCCCCTTATTGCACCCTTTCCTGTCATATTGAATCTGATGGTGTATGTTTGGTGACCTTTGTGCCTGCCAGCCCAAATCTTTATTTAACCTTTGTTAGGTTCTGTTATAGAATATATTCTAGTTAGAGGGACCACAATCAGATGTTATAGGATATAGGTAATACTTCTATACAATGCAACTAATTTGAGAAAACAGTTTATAAAGATCATATTTTAATTATTTACTTAATTAGATTTAAGGATTAGGAAAAATACTCAAATTGTGGCCCTTTACTCATCAGTTCTGTTTGATACAAGATTCCAACCTTAGCTCTCTCTCACTCTCTCTGTCTCTTATCCTCTCATTCGTATCCAGCCCCCACAGACCCAGCCTACCCTCTATGCAGAAGCTCCCTTCCTAAATTGGATCTATAGCTTGGAACTCTCTCCAGAGTAAACGAATAAAAGTGCATCCCGCATATTGTACCAGAAACCAGATATCTGTGCCAATATTCCTCCTTTCAGACTTGAAACCATCTCTGACACTTCCTTTGCTAGCCACCCCATCCAATTTGTTGAGTCCTTCTTCATAGTGATTCCATTCACTCCTTTACATGATCATGTCACTTACCAAGTGAAGAATCTCCACACACCCCATAGTTATAGGCTCTAATTCAAGCTCCTTACTAGTAACCAAGGCCATATTCAAATGCTTCTTTTACTCAAATTTTCTGTCCTAAATTAGTTATTATTGTCTCAAAGTATGGCATTTGCACTGTCAATTCTAAACCCTTTCTTAGATCAGCACTTCCACTTGGAAAGCTCTCTCTGCCTCTCTTCATCTCTCTCATTCTGGTAACTACTCACGTTCCACTTCCTCTGGGGTCCCTTTCTCATTACAGCAACATACAAGGCTTGATTCCTCTGAACTTTCTAAGAGTTTGTCTTTCCTACTCTGTGGACATATGCTTCTTTTTGTTTAATATCTTGTTGAAATTATTTGCTTTATATACTTAAGGTAAGAGACCATGTGCCCATTTTCTGAATTTTCTTTTAGCAATTTTAAAATTATTGCAAGACATCAACTTTTATCGTGAAAGTCAGGTATACTTGTCAGAGTTTTAAGCTAGGAAAATGGCCTTGACAAACGTTGAGGGTAGTTCACAGAATCATTCTAGAAGAGAAAATAGAGACAAATGAAGATTGGCCAGAAAGCAAGAAGCAAAGCTGGTCATGTCTCATAAGCAACTGGTCACAGGAACAGCCACTAGTGGACACCTAGGCTGCTGTTTTTGTCTCTGCCAGACTATTCAGCAAAGGATACTCAAGGCCTCTGCCACTGGACTTTACATCTATCGCTGTGAAACAATGGATGCTGCTTCTTCTGCCATTAAAGTTTCTCAGCTTCCTGAATCTTGTGGAGTCTGGTTAGTAATACCCAATGGTCACAGCTGGGTTCTGAGCCTGGATCCTGGCTACCAGGAAGGCATGAAGGGAATGTCTCCAGTCCCTTTTGCTTCCGGAGTAGGAAGCAATTCTCATACAACTAAAGGATGTCCCATGATAGGAAGGATTGTTGAGACAATGAGTGTGTAAAAACAACCAGTATCTATCTCACATGCCTAGCTGTGCCACTTTTCAATGCAATAGCAGGGACAGACAACCAACTTAAAAATGTTTCCTAAACACTTTAATATAAAAATAGTAAAAAATTTCCCATAAGTGTTGTACCATAAATTAGTGAATTTCAATTAAACTCGATATCCTAATTTTCATAACCTTGTCCTCTTTTCAATATGACTGTGAGATGGAAGTTGTGAAGTTAGCAAGATGTCAGCATAGAAAACCCTAGAACGCCCTTGTCATGCACCAATTCATCAACAATATATGAGCCAATGCCTTTTGTGAGAAATTTGGAAACTAGCTGAGGGGCTCCTGCATTGAAGGGGCAAGCAGGAGAACAGCCACATTGAAGCCAGTAGGGAAATTCAATATTCTTTCTCCTCATAATCCCTACTCCCAGCATACTGCCATGAACAGGATTGGGAGGAAATTCCTATCTCCCATTTTCTCCCTGGGGAGAGAAGGAAAGAACTGGACCACATATCCAATATTTTAATATTTCTGGGAGTTGTCCAAGGAACTGGCAACTGTCTCATTAGTCTTGGACCACTGAAAAGATGCAATGTTGTCTCTGGGAGCCACTGCCAGTGATTTGGTCTGGCACATGAGCATTTGCCATAGCCCTCCATCTGTTTCAGTGCAGCACAGCTGATCAAAACCCCCCAGATTCCAGCTCTTCCTGGGGAGGAAAAGAGTTGGACCTCCCTGGGAGAAAAAAGAGTAAGCAACATTCCAATTTTTCCTATCTGAAAGAAATGGAAAAATTCCTAGAAATGTACAACCTAGAAAGACTAAATCACAAAAGAATAAAAACTATGAACAGGTTTATAACTAGTAAGAAGTTTAAATCAGTAATCAAAAACTTCCCAGCCAAGAAAAGTCGAGGACCACATGACTTCACTGATGAACTCTACTAACATTTAAAGAGGAATTAATGTTGATCCTTTTCAAAGTCTCCAAAAAAGTTGAAGAGAATAAAGACTTTGAAATTCACTTATGAGGCCATCATTATCTTATCTACCCAAAGGCACTACAAGAGATGAAAAGCTATAGGCCAATAACACTGATGAACATAGATGTAAAAGTCCTCAACAAAATACCAGCAAAATGAGTTCAATAGCACATTGAAAGGACCATATACCATGATGACCAAGTGGAATTTATCTTCAGGGTGCAAGGATAGTTCATAAAAAAAATCAACTAATGTGATACACAGCATTAACAGAATAAAGGATAAAAATCACATGAGAAAAACACTTGAAAATGTTTGGAAAACCCTCTATCCCCGATGCCTGGGTGTTTAATAAATTCTTTCACTCGGTACATATTTATTGAGCACCTAGGCATTGGAACAGACCAAAGCACACAATAAAAAGAACCAATTCTCATGGAACTGACAATTTATTTTGTCAACAATTGTGTTCAGTTTTAATCCTGTGTTCCTTTGATTTTTCAAATTCAGGTGTGGAAGTGAGGGGCTTAGTTTCATGTTTTATCTGTTGGTGACTGTGCTACTACCACCACACCACCCCTGACAAGTTTCTCTGCGCACTGCTGACTCTAGTGCCTGCTCCATGGCCAGGTGAGGCCATTGTCACCCATCACAGTGGCTGCCTGGCTAACACTAATTACAAATATGGCAAATTTAATAATCCCTAGGAAGACTTCAACTAATGAACAACTAGGAGACAAGAAGAAATCAGCTGATGACTTACTCATCTCTCTCCAGAATCTCAGGAATTGTCTTTGTAGAGAAATGTTGTGAACCTTGGTGACCTGTTGCTTTCCTTCTGATGCTGGGGAAAGCTTAGTTACACTCCCTTTGTATTTTGCTCCGCTCCCTTCTCTGTCTATTATATTATTATATTTTTTCCTTTCAAATTTACTTCACAATAATCTTTTGAAGCAGACTCTGTTTTCCAGAAAACCTACGCCAAGATATTACTTGGAAAAGATTTTACTTGGATGAACATGACAACTTGTTTGATATTTATTAGAATTCATGGACAAATCACTACTGAGGCAAGACAAATACATGTATTAATACCTTATGATCTTAAACTTCTTTCATAATATGGGATGATAGCAAAAGAGTGAGTGATTAATCATCCCTATTTGTACAGAGGAATTGCCCAGGGCCTGAGACTCAGCGCTAAGACCAGGAAAATACTTGGCAAATAGGGAAGAGAAAGTAACTCTAAAAAGCAGTTAGGAGAAATTTACAATATGGTAGACTGAATCTATGCAGAACCACCCCCGACAGCAAACACATAGAAATGATAGGTTATGATAGGTAAAATACAAGGCATCCCAAAAGTTGCTATACAGCTGAGGGAAGAAAATCTCTTAAGCCTAAGAGTCTGAGGTTGCTGTGAGTTGTGACACCACAGCACTCCACCAAGGGTAACAAAGTGAGATTCTGTATCAATTAAAAAAAAAAAGTTTCTATACATAGGGAAAATGGGAAATTGTAACTGAATGTACTTTAATTTTTAAACTATTCATTACAAAATTTTAGAAAATATTTACAAAATATATTCTACATGTTGCCCTCCCTCTCCACACACACACACAAATTCTTGTCTCCCACTCATGGTGAACGCATTCCAAGACACCTGTTATAATTTTTTTCCTACATATGGCAACTTCTTCTGGGACATCCTGCATTACAAATATTAATCAAAATGCACTTGGGAAGAAGGAAGGGGAAATCTCCGGGTGGCACAATTGAAGAAACTATCTAAAATGAAGCACAGAGAAGAAAGATACACACACACAAAGTGGTATTAAGATATGTAAAATGAGAACTCCAACACATATTTAATGTTCCCAAAAGAAACATGGAGAATATGGAAGTGAGACAAGTTTTTGAAAAAAATACGTGAGTTCTCAGATTCATATGCTGCCCTAGGACCCAAGCAGAGTTAAATAGAAAAGAAGCCTACAGCAAAAATTGTAAAAGATCAAAGATGAAGAAAAAGTCTTTAAAGTTTTCATTAGTATGAGGAAAATTGAATGCAGAAGAAAGATGTACATAAGAGCAACAGTTTAAAGGAATATGTGAGCTGTTTGCAAATGTGAGCTGTTTTATACTCAGGGCATACAGACCAGAAAAAATGGGGAAAAAATAGCTTATGAAATGAAACCACCCTAACCTATGGAGACTTACAATGGAGTCTAATGTTGTATCAACCACCCCAGATACATAGGTAAGGACTAATGAAAATGGGGGTTAACGAGGAAATGAATTCAATGTATGCCCCAATTACAAGTCACACTGTCATATCGGCTATTGAACAAGAAACTCATAGTGCCTAAAGTGCACTTCTTTACAAAGGCTTGTACTCACTAGTACAGTGGGTAAGAGCCACAAAAGCACCAATAATCACAGTTGAAAAGTCAAATTGGGAGAACTACCAAGGATTCTGGTGGCTTTGAGATTTGTTTGACTCACTTGCAACCTTAGGCCCTGAACCTGTTTCATCAATGTCCAGATAATATCTCCACTGATAGATAAAACAAGAAACTGCTTATTGTGATACATGACTTTCTAGTAACTAGAAACCTAGTATAAGATGATCTATCCAATGGTCTGGGGAGCCAAGAATTAATTACCTCTTACTCTGGCATCCCATTATAATTTACATTTCTGTATCATAAACAAGCTTATTTCTGATAGCTTAAATAAGAGCTTATCTCGAGCTTTATTTAGCTTATCTAGATTTCTATTGATTGATGGTTCTGGTTCAGCTGCCCCTTACTTTTTCCATTCAGTCCATTGAGTTCCTACTCTGCGCCAGACACTGGGCATGAGTAGTAGAGGTTGAGTGTATATAGAACCTACCACCGCACTCGAGAAACTCAAAGTATATTGGGAAAGTGGACAAGAAATGAAGAGCTAATACAGGCTTGTGTCCCTTAGTTCCAACAGAGGGGTAGTTTTGCTTGTTTAAATTATGCTTAATATTCTCAGCATCTCTACACATTTCTATCAGAACAGTTATTTTATTATTTCTTGAGATAAGAGTATGTATGTTTCTCATAAATATGAAGGTTCTGACATCATTAATCTCACACTAGGGAAAGAGCTGGGCAGATGACACAAAGTGTGAGCTGTATCCTTCAGACAACCCCCTTGCCCTTTTAGATCCAAAGGTGTTCTTGATGCCAAAAAAAAAAAAAAAAAAATCAGCATCTGAGGACCATGGGTGGCCTGGGACAGGGGGATCCACTCCGAACACTCAAAGATTAAGGCAAGACCAGTAGCTTAGTGATTATTTTTAATGTTACTATTTTTTTTATCAGTGATTGAAAAAGGTATTTGGTGCCACTTTGCTCTCACCAATACTAATTGTAACACAACCTCCCTTTGACTTCAAGGGGTACTTCTCTATGAACTATTTCTTCACGCTGTCACAAAATTAATTTTGTCTCTCAAGTATTGTTTCATTGGTGGCTCTCCTTCATAGATTGAACTCATAAGGAGAAATGCACTGGTCCCCGATTCTTGAGAAAAATCCCTGAAACTTGTAATATTTTTAGAGAAATTTCATATATGTATTCATATATGTGTTTTGTATTAGTGCTTCATTTTGACATACATTCGTGAAGCTAAAAATTTTCTAAGTCCAACTCAAGATGAGCCATGGCATTGCACATTTACCAAAAAAAAATGCTTACAAAATTATGGTATATCCACTGGAAAGGGTGAGTGTCAACCCCTTAGTGGATGCTCATGTTAGTACCTTTTCATTGATTTCAGCCTCATTTTAGATATTCATCTCTAAAAACCTGGCTACATCATTTATTCAATCAATTCTCTCATTATTGATCATGTGTTGCAAAAGGGAAAAAATGGACGGGGAGAATGACATCTATTGAGCAAATATTTTCCAGGATTTCCATAGAGTTGACTGCATCAGCTGTATTTGGCAATTATGAGAATGTGGTAGCCAGAAACCTATATTTTGCTTTCCAGAGTCAGCAGTTGTGCACCTGGGTGTGTCATCCCAGGAACTCCTAGCTCACCCATGGGGCTGCAATGGCTGATGTGTTAGTACAACTCACTGATAGTTGAAAACAACCCAAATTTATTCTCTCATGATTCTGTAGGCTACAAATCCAAATCAAGGTGTTGGCAGGGCCAGTCACTTTCTGAAGGTCTGTGGGTAGGATACTCCTTGCTGCCTCTGAACTTCAGGTGTTGCAAGCAATTCCTGGTGTTCTTGGCTTATAGGTGTATCACTCAGTCTCCGCGTCTGTTGCCACATGGCATTCTCCTGTGTCTTTGTACCCATAAAATTTCCTTCTTTTTATAATGTCATTAGTCATTGGATGAAGACCCAGACTAACCCAGTGTGACCTCATCTTAACTATGAGATATAGACAAATACCCTATTTCCTAATACAGTCACATTATAAAGTGCTAGGCAGACACGAATCTTTAGGAAACACTGTTCAACCCAGTACACATGAGAAGAGTCAGTAGCCAGTTGTGTCGTACATTTTAGTACTGCTAAAATGGCATTCTGGACAGGGTAGAGCCAAGATGGCGGCCGAGTAACAGCTTCCTTGCAACTGGGCACGGTAAGACTGGGGAGAGAAAAATTCAGGCATCTCTGGCTGGCGAGATCTGCCCAGAAACATCCCTTTGGTAAGACAGCGTGAGACTTCTGGACCCCCTGAGGAAGGCAAAAGCAGTGGAGAGCTGGCAAGTGCTTGCGTGTGTTCATTCAGTCTAATCGTGCCAGCAGCTGTGGCTACAGCAGCAGTGAGATTGCAAACTGGAAAGGCCTTACCTGTGAGCCATTTGGGTTTCTTTTGGACTTGGCCCTCAGTTGAACTGCCTTGGGAGAACTGGGGCAAGAGTGTGGAGGTCCTTGAGTGATGTCTGGAGCTCCAGACTGAACCACTGAGCCAGACGGAGGTACCAGTGTTTGGTTGTGGGCTGTGTGGAGCCATCATAGGAGAACTGCCCCAGCATGCTCCACCTATCAGGGTCGCAGAATAAGCATCGGGCATGAGTGAGTAATC
Source organism: Arctocebus calabarensis (assembly GCA_963573935.1). Classification (NCBI taxonomy): domain Eukaryota; kingdom Metazoa; phylum Chordata; class Mammalia; order Primates; family Lorisidae; genus Arctocebus; species Arctocebus calabarensis. The sequence continues at coordinate 10,640 of CAUYON010014121.1, forward strand.
TAGTGACTGAGCAGGCTAAAGGCGGGGACTGAAACGCCTTGCAGCCTTAGCCCTCAGGGGCATTGGGTGAGACTGGTTTTGGCACACTGGGTAAGTGGATAGCCACTTAAGGAGTGATCCCAGTGACAAGCGCTTTCCTGGGAAAGCTTCTGCTTAGCCCAAGGAAGCAATTTAAA
>CAUYON010014123.1:0-30549 GCA_963573935.1 Arctocebus calabarensis
TGGGGTCTTGGGGTCTTGGTGTGTGCCACACCTTTTGGGGGCAAAACACAATTGTAAGAGGGTCTTTTCCTAACAAATGTAACCAGTGTAACATGGTTTCTTGTACCCTCAATGAATCCCCAACAATAAAAAAAAAAAAAAGGAAAAAAAATTGATTTATGCTGTGATTCATAGTTTATGGAAGTGTTTTGTTTTATTTCTCATTGTAAGGACTTTTTAGTTTTCCACAAAGACAAGTACATAATTTAATTGAACTTTGTCCCAATGCACCATGGACATTTTTTGTCCACTTCAACTTTTCTTTTTTTATTATTTGTTGTGTATTTTTAAATTTCAGCTTAGTATGAAGGCACGGATGATCAGGTTACACTGTTTGGGTTTCTAGGTAAAGTTCAAGTTGCAGTAGAGCCCCGCGGATGTGCTACCCATGCTTACGATGGATAAGTTGTCGCTGACTTGGAGCTTATCATTCTCCCCTTCTTCCATTCTTCCTCCCTCTTCCCCCACTTGAATATACTTGTTTTTCCCTTGTGCCCGCCTTGTTTTTCTACTAGTTTCGTATTAGTATTGAGTTTGTTGGATACTTGCTTTTCCAATCTTATGATACTTTACTAAGGAGAACGGGTTTCAACTCCTTCCAGGTAAATATAAAAGCTGCAAAGTCGCCATCTTTCTTTACAGTGAATAGTAAGAACTCCATGGTAGACACGTATTCATCCAATCCTGAGTTGATAGGCGCTTGGATTGCTTCCATGTCTTGGTGACTATGAATTGAGCTGCAATCAACATTGTCGTGTAGGCTCGGTGGCCACAGCACAGTGGTTGCAGTGCCAGCCACATACACCGAGGCTGGCAGGTTCTAACCCGGTCCCAACCAGCTAAACAACAATGACAACTGCAACAAAACAAAGAAATAGCCGGGCGTTGTGGCGGGCGCCTGTTGTCCCAGCTACTTGGGAGGCTGAGGCAAGAGAATCACTTAAGCCTAAGACTTTGAGGTTGCTGTGAGCTGTGACACCATGGCATTCTACTGAGGGTGACAGCTTGAGACTCTGTCTCAGAAAAAAAGGGAGGAAAAAACATTCTTGTAAATGTCCTTGTGATAAAATGATTTTTTTCTTCTGGGTAGATAGCTAGTAATGGGATTGTGGGATCAAATGGAAGGTCTATGTTTAGCTCTTTGAGGATCCTCCATACGTCTTTCCATGGAGGCTGTATTACTTAGCAGTCCCACAATAGCGTAAAAGTGTTTCCTTCTCTCCACATCATACCGGCATCTGCAGTTCTGGGACTTTGTAATGTGGACTCTTCTCCCTGGAGTTAGGTGATATCTCAGAGTTTTAATGGTACAGAAAGCTTCTCTTGTGACTTGACATTTAGCTAATTCTGTTCCTGAATGCCTAAGGAAACACATTTGAGGGCTTTTTTGCTGTTTAGAATATTTTTGTCTTATCATCTTATTGCCCAAATGCCCCTTAACTTGGTTTGTACAACCTAAGACAAGAGTGTGCGTTGCGTTTGTGGTTCGCTTTGTGGCTGTGTTAGTGTCATTGATTTGTGACAGTTTATGTCCAGCAATACGAAATAAAGTTTGGATGAGGTCTTTACCAGGTTACTGGCAAGAGGATGGTTATGTAGAAAGGGAGTAGGGAAATCCATATATTTTAATTCTTTAATAGCCTGCGAGCTTCGCAGAGGACCGTGTGATAACTATTTATAAATTAGAATTTTTCCTAAGGGACTACTTCATTTTCTAAACACGACAAAGAACATTTTCAAAGATTGAAAAAAAAATTTACAGAAAAGACTGATTGGTAGAAAATTAAGTCATTATCTCAGCTGGAGAGCAGTATTTTGCCTTGAGCTGTATTTTGAATAGCCTGTAGAATTAACGTAGATTATTTGAGCTAGAGATTTGTAATTTAAAATGATATCCTTTTGTGTTTATGTAGAAGCCTTCATTTTCAGAACGCTAACTGATAAAAAATATATATCCTATCTAATATCCTGTGGAAAAGAAAAAGATAGAAGCGATAATAGCAGTCATTGATAATGAAGTTATAGTGAGAATAATTAATGTTTGCCAATCCTTGATAACCAAGATAGCCCAGATTGTATCATTGCAGTGTGGACATTTCTGTAGACAAGAGGGATATTTCTATAAACCAGAGGAGTTACAGCTGGATGTGATAATGAGTTTTATTTTTAGTGTTTCAAATATAGGTGACTGTAAACTTCATTTTGTGCTGTCTTTATACATTTGCACCATCAATATGCTTGTCAGGACATTAAGGTAAAAAGAAGAAATATATAACTATTAGTGGATGTTTGCCCGAATTAGCATCCATGAGAATCAGAAAGCGGGGCTGAGTTACCCCATGTCTTAAAATGGTTCCCATCACGACAGCGCTCACGCCACCCCCTGCAAGTGCTGCTATTAACACATTAGCGTTGTTAATCCTTACGGCACAAGTGGAAGGCAGGGGCCTGACTTCTCGGTTAAAGACAGGGAAACAGAGGCACAGAGAGGTAAAGTCAGTAGGCTGAATTTTCATTTTTGGTAGGTAGCAGTTTGAAGATTTAAACTCGGAATTTTGATCCCAGATCCCCTGTTCTTAGCCGTCATTGGCCGTGGCCTCTTTTCTCCACCCTTCTATTTGCTCCTGTTTCTCCGCTTCCTTTTTCTTTTTCTCCCATTAAATGCACCATACCTACTACTATTCCTCCCCAAAACAATTCCTTCCTTCTGAGTCAAAAATGAGCAGCCAAGTCACGGGGGTGCCTGGGTGGTGTTGGTCCTACTCCAAGAAGGTTTCTGAGCAGGGCGGCCCCTAAGGTCTGAGTCACGGGGAGGATAGTGGCCGGTCAGGTCAGGAGATGATGATGACATTCTGGGGATGAGCCCGTGAGTCAGTGAAGGATGGAAACCATGTCTCTCCCATCAGAGGAAACTATCGTAAATTGAAAGGAGAAGGCTAGAATGACTGCTGTGATGTCGAGTTAGAGTTAGAGGTATTGGCACGTTTTTGCAATATTCATTTATTTAACTATAGAAATACAGATCCAGAGGTAGGGCTGTGTGCGTGTTCCTACAACTGACATTCTTTAGCTCTGTCCAGGGAGCAGGCCTTGCAGTAGCGGCACCGCAGTAAGTCAGCATCCCGAGCGCGGCCTGCAGTCCTCAACAACGAGGTCTGAAGGCCCAGGCGGAGGGAAGAATCTCTTCCTCAGGGAAGAATGAAAGGTTTCGGCCACTCAGTGCCACATTCTTTTACTGTTCAAGAAATGTTTAGGAAAACTAGTCAAATTTTTGAATAGAGTCTTTGCAAGAAAGATAGATGAGAGCTCTGTTTGCTAGTTTTTCTGTAAGTTTGGAAATATTTTCAAATAAAAACTAAACAAAAGAAATAATAATGATGGCCAGGACACTAGTTGCCTTTTTACCCTCTAGTTCTTTGTGTCAATAACTTTAAAATTTTGGAATTTAACCAAATCCCAAGAATCAAAAATTATCAAATCCTAGGGCAGCACCTGTGGCTCAAGGAGTAGGGTGCTGGCCCCATATACCCGTGTGGCGTGGTGGCTTCAAGCCCGGCCCCAGCCAAAAACTGCAAAAAAAAAAAAGAAAGAAATTATTAAATCCTGCTAATCATGGATTAAAACAATGATGGATGAATTTAAGAAATTATTAAATGCTGCTAATTACGGATTAAAACAAGTCTCTGTTAATTGAAAATAATGAGTCTGAAGAAGGGAAATATTTTTGTATTCTTTCTTTTGGGAACACACTTTGATTCACTGAAATATCACGCTTTTAAGAAATGGGCTGTATTTCAGGAACCTATTTCTCTGAATTATTTTTGTAAAATCATGTTTCTGAATGATACTAACTAGAGAGGGTTTTAGAACATAGGGTCTAGGAAATTAAGGGAAAGGTGCTTTTCTTGCCTTGGAATCCTTTCAAATCCAGAAGTGTGGCAGAGATGCAAAGCACAAAGCCACACAGCAGATTTTCAGGCCACGTCTGTTCGCCTGGATTAGTGGCTATGAGAATCTTCTTAGAGCTGATTTTCTTCTCTACCTCACTTTCTTCCAAAGATAGGCAAATATCAGTATGATAATTTCTAGAGATTTTTAATTGTATTTAAATTTGGCCTACTTTTACAGTCCTCTTAAATGTAAACGGATCCAGTAAATTCTATCTCATCCTGAGGACAAGAATCCTGATGTGTATAAAGTGAAGTATTTAATCATTCTAAACTAGTTGTCGGAATAATTTTTTACAGGGGATCCCATGTACTACCTATTCTTTTGCCTCTAATAGCCAGAGTTAGACTTTTTAAAATTTTTTTTACTATTATTTAAAAAGTTCTGTGATCAACATCCTTGCAGACTAATCTGTTATTATCCCCTTAGAATAAATTCCCAAAAGTAGACCCAAGAAATGGGAACTTTGAGGCTTTTTTTAAATGTGGCCAAATTATTTATAGTTACACAGACCAATGCGCAACCCTCCCCCCCAACCATTGTAACTATTTAAGGTCTTTTTAATATGAAAAATCTTGCAATGTGCATATTTAACTTACCAAAATAAATAAGACCTTAAGTTTGAATATTCCATTGTGTTCTTCAAATGGAGAGTTTGTGGAACCCGGGCCATGCCGTGATGCTTGAGAACATAGAACTGCTTATTCTCAGAAAGGCTTCAGGGAATCTGGGATTGTAGGAATGTGTTGGGAAGCAAACGTGGAATGCGATCCTCCTTTCCTTAGGAAACCCTTGGTCGTTCTTGCCAATTCTTTGCACTTATTTTTTTTTAATAGGCCTAATATTGAAGGGACAATCCTCCCCCCACCTTTGATTTTAAGGCTTTTCCCAACCTTATCTAAAGCCAAACTTCAACAAGGAATGCATTTGTTCATTTTTTCTGAACAGTGGAATTAGAACATGGTTGGCTACCAGCACGGACTAAGTGAATAGCTCTCTGTTTATTCAAAGTCTGTTATAAATTTCCCCACTACTTCTCTGAGTTGCCTAAAGATTTTTGGGTCTTTAGGAAATCAGCCTCCCACTTTGCTTAACCCTCAGGAGGATGACAAATGGGTCTAAGGATCTCTGAGTTCTGACCTTTCCCAAGGGGCTTATGCCTGAGACGTGGAAAGCACGCATGTTTTTGTGGTGTCTTTCCCCCACCATTCTCCTCGAGTTTAATTTTAGAACAACAATGCTTCTAATGATGGCCTCTGTTGCTATTCCTTTTCGGTGACATTTTGGCACAATCCATACATTTTTCACTTGCTTTTGGCAATAGGATGCTGTTCCAGGGCACAGATGAAATGTTTTCTTTTTCTAGTAACTAGGAAGTGCGGTACATCCATTAAATCCAGTTACTCATGTAATAGACCCTGCTATTGTTATTGGCAGTGACTTTATTGATTAATTACAGGCTGACCCTCCTGACAACTTCCTACTGATTTTACTTCCTTAGTGATTAGTTCCAACTCTGCTTATGCAGTTGGAGTAGAGGAGGCTTACAAAAATATTCCTAATTTGGAACATTTTTTGTTCTATTGACATGAATTAACAAAACACTCCATGGAGGGAAGTTGGTATTTATTCTGTTGTAGATGAAAATGAGACTTGTTGCCGACTGTTTGGAATCCATCAGGTGGGATGAGAAAGAAATCAGCCACTGTTCCTTTAGACTTTAGCCATTTGGGTTTGGGTGGTGGGGAGAAAGAGGTGGAAGATCCACAGACGAACCAGTAGTGTGTGGCACACTTCCCACAAAATGTGATTAGCCACAGCCTGGTTACATTGTGAACCTAGACAGAAGGATTGTGTGTAGTCTTTTAGATAATTAAGAGGGAATTGCATTAATCCAGGTTAAAAATTAAGCTGTCATAACAAAGGCATTCCTACAAGGCAGTGGGCCTATTGAAGATAGAGTTCATTTCTCTTCAATGTGACAGGTGCAGGCTGATAGGGCAGCTCTGTCCTGTGCAGTCAGTCAAAGACAAGGGTTTTTCCGTCTTGTGGTCCTCCAGTCTTCTTGGGTGTTATCTTGATTTTATTTAATTTCTTCTATGAACCCATTCCTCAGAAAGTTAAAAATGTCACAACTCTCTTATTATGAAATAGATAAGTTGAATAGTCTTATAACTCTTAAGGATTTTTTTTTAATTTCAGATTAATATATGGGGACAATGATTAGGTACAAACGAGGTTTGCATTTGTTAGGTAAGGTCCCGTCATCCTTGGGTGTTATCCTATGTCCATGATTGGGGCTCATGGAATAGGATAAATTCCAGGGCATGTGGTTTGACTTTCATATTGGAGATGATGTGGAGGGTGCACCCCCTTGGCCTGCAGGAGCCATACCCTGCCGCCATAGGGGCTGGGACATGTGTGTTGTTTCCATCAGCACAGCCATGATTTCCCATTACCATGGGAGAAGAACACAGGTAAAGGTGAACAAGTGGCAGTGAAGCCACAGACTCACTTCTCCTTTACTACTAAAACTTCTATCGAAGGACAGGTGACTAGGACAGATGTGTAGGCGCCACTATGCATTTGTTGAAGGAGTTGCTTCAAGTATGTGGAAATAAAGCAAATTCCCAGTTTACAGATACCACGTCCTGAGCAAGTATAAATACATCCTATCTACGTGCAAGTTTCCCTCCTAATTGAATCATGCATCGTACTTAAGCCAAAACGTGTTCCCTTGCTCACCAAAGAGGATAGATCATATTTGCTTTTCTCAAGGAAGCTTCTTTTCTTGAGTGTGTTTTGATGGCCTCTCTCTCTCCTTCTCTCTCTCTCCACATAAATAGTATTCTCTCCTCTCAGATCTCAATAACAGAGATATGACACATATAACTGACGCCTAATTGAGGCTATTCATATCGTGAAGCTGCTGTCTACTTCTGTATCAAGCACCATTTGTCATAAAAGGATGCTTAAATACAGGAAATCAATCTCGTACCAACGGCAAGCTCGTGGGACACCAGCCTGCTGTGTCCACGCAATACAAACGGATGCCTGACTGTTCATCAATAGTCCAAATGGCCCCAGTTAAATTTCAGTCGTTTTTAAAGTTAGAATGAACTTCTCCCCCAATTGGGTTTGACCTTTTCCTCACTGTTTTCTGGTGGTATCATTTAATGCCATTTCAGTAATATTCTTTGAAGAAGCTGCTAGAATTCCAGAATTCGAGTTCTGTGTCTGATTCACATGCTTAGCAGGTGAAGGCTGACACATTGGGAATTCTTTTCGTGCAAGGAATTAACCCATATGTAGTACAATCGAGGTATAAGCCATGTACGGTAGAAGTACGGAAGAGGGACAGATAATTCAAAATGAGAAAGTCTGGTGCGGGCTGCTCCAGAGAAGGAAGATTTGAGCTTGTCTTTTAGATCAGCTCCTATTGTAGTGAGGCTGTGAGTGGCAGGAAGAAGAGCTGAGATGGACCAGTTTAGAAAGAGAGCGCCCTGGTGCGTTCGGAGGGGGCTTGCTGATGAATGAGAAAAAGGACATCGGGAGGGAGAAGCCAAATGGTGCACAGTTAAAAAGGCTCCTGAGAAATTATACAAAAGGAAATGATCAGGTTCTCAAAAAATATAATTTATCATCATAAAATCAAATTCAGATTTTAATTAGTGATCACTTCTTCTATCAAACCCCCAAAACACTGACTGGGTGGGGGATGAAGAGGTTAAAGAAAAGAATCCTTGGGTGGCACCTGTGGCTCAAGGAGTAGGCCCTGGCCCCATATACCGGAGGTGGTGGGTTCAAACCCAGCTCCGGCCAAAAACTGCAAAATAAAAAAGAAAAGAATATTCAAACATTAATATATTTATTGATGGGGAGAAAAGTTCAGTGTGGGCACAGTGATCTCCCGGTGTGGTTGGGTACAGGTGTTTCTGTGAGCAAAGGCTTGTTGCGTATTCACTGTGCTGGGCATAGTTTGCTGATGTAAAGGGTCACAAACCAAGGCGGTCCATGCAATGGGCATCTGCTGTTCTTGCTGACATCCTTTACTGTTGCTCATCTCTGTTAACAACCCTCCCTCTCAGTGTGTGTAATGAGATGAGCTGGGACTCTGATGCAGAGCCCATATTGTACTAAGTTGGTTACCAGGGAGAAGAGGTTCAGAAGGGAGACACACAGATGATTTCACCAAGGTACGGATAATTCAAACACAAGGCAAATTAGTGTGAACTCCTATGTGTATTTCTTTTTTGAGATAGAGTCCGACTCTGTCACCCTGAGTAGAGTGCCATGGCTTCATAGCTCACAGCAGCCTAATCTCTTGGGCTCAAGTGACCCTCTCGCCTCAGCCATCCTAGCAGCTGGAACTATAGATGCTGCTGTGATGAAGCCCCACTAGTTTTTCTATTTTTAGTAGAGACGGGGTCTCTCTCTTGCTCAGGCGGATAGCCAACTCCTGAGCTCAAGCAATCCACCCACCTTGGCCTCCCAGAGTGCTGGGATTACAGCCGTGAGCCACCACGCCAGGCCTCTGTGTATTCTCAATCAAATACAAGCAGGCAAGCAATTCTGTTTCCTCTACATGTGGGAGGGGTCTCCAAAATGCTAATCCAAATGCAGGACCCTTTTAAAGAAACCTATTACCAAGCCAAATACAAATTTACCTGTTCTAGGAACAAAGCAATAAAACCCATTTAAAGTACTTAAGATGGCCTTCTGACTTTAAAATCGTGGCTTTGGTGACCTCATATCCTCTGAGGCTGAAGTTTAACATCCTTCTTCTCTGAAATTAAAGCCTGGATAGCTTACGATTCCTAATTGGCCCCTGTGCTTGCCACAAATGTGTGTGGCTTTCTGCACCGGGTTGGTTTCTTCCATACAGGCTTTACCTGTGTGTAGCACGTGAGAGCGGAACATTGACAAGTGATTTGGGAACATTTGGGAATATCATACATACTATGATATGTATTCATGCATTTCTATCAATCCAAAGATTTATTGTTTTAATTATAGTAATTTAACATAACCACATCAATAGCAACAAAAGCACAGCATAACGGGCACATTAGTGAATTAATTACATCACTCTTAATTTCCTTATCTTTTCAGAAAGAATTTTTATGTCCAACACAGCTTCACTATCGCAGAGATTCATAGGAATACCAAGCCAGCTTTGCTAAACTATCAGCATACAAGCTGTTTTACAAAGCTCAATATAGAAGTTGAAAATATTTTTACTCCCCAACAGGCATAGAATTTTTATCATTTTAGCTGCAGGCAGAGTAGCAAGAATCTAGCTTATGATATAAAAGAAAAGGATGTTTTCTATTTATTTCTTTGGACTTATCTTGTTTCAACAGTGGTTAAAAAAGAGTGGACAGTCTGGCCGTTGATTCAGAATCAGCGTTCATTCCTGGACATTAAGAATACAGAACAAGGCAGTCCTATTAGTCTTGTGGTCAAGGAATATGTGTTATTTTAAACTTGTCTAATCAATAACTCTTCTGTAGATAATATTACCCAACGATAGGTAAGGAATCTTCTAATTGTTTTTGTTTTGTTTTGTTTTGTTTTATTTGTGTGAACCACTTTTTGATACTGATTAAAACTGTATTTAAAAACATTTACTTGTGAGATAATTGAACATTGGAGCACTGATGAATAGTTGATGATACTAAATAATTATATTTCTTTAAGTATTGTGGATATTTTGTCTGTTTTGTGGACTTTATTTTTTAAATGGTAAAAAATAACGTAAAATTAAATTGGTAAATGGTACACAACATAAAATGTACTGTCTTAACTATTTTTTTAAGTAGGCAATTCAATAGTATCAAATTGCTTAACATTGTTGTGCAATAATCTCCAGAATGCAAAACTGAAATCCTACACTATTAAGCAACTCTTAATCTCCCCTCCCTCAAGCCCTGGGCAGCGATTTCTGTGCCTATGAATTAGAATTTGGCTCTGCTAAGCGCTCCATGTAAGTGCAATCATACGGCATTTGTCTTTTTGTGATAGCTTGTTTCACTTAGCATAGTCTTCTCCAGGCTTGTTTATCCATGTTGCTGCTTGCACCAGAATTTCCTTCCTTTAGCGTTTGAGTAACATTCCCTTGTGTGCATGCACCACATTTTCTTTTATTCGTTCATCTGTCAGTGGACATTTCTGTTGTTTCCACCCTTTGGCTGTTGTGAATGATACTATGAACATACGTGTTCTGCTGTGAATAACGCAGCTGTGAACATGGGGGATACCTCCTAGAGACCCTGCTTTTATTTTGAGAATGTATATTTAGCAGCGGAGTTTCTGGATCCTGTGGTAATACCATTGAGGAATTGTCACTATTTTCCACAGCAGCTGCACCATTTTATGTTCCCATTAACAGTACACAAAAGTTCCAATTTCTCCAATACCCACTAACACTTCTTGTTTCCTATTTATTCTTTTTTAAATTTTTGAGAGGAGCCATCCTAATGGGTGCGAGGAGGTCTAATTACATTTACGGAGTGCCTACTGGTTGAAAATCCTCAACTAGGATGTACCAGGCTCTGAGAGTATTTTCTTTACAATCAGTCGATGGATCAACAATTTTCTAATGGCATCAGCCATCCAGTTCCCTCTGTATCGTCTACATTCTAGAAAGGTAAAGAACATAAAGCTATGAGTTTCCAGCACTGACTGTTGCAAAATGTAGCACTTTTTTTTTTTTTTTGAGACAGAGTGTCACTCTGTTGCCCCAGGTTAGAATACCCTGGCATTATCAAGCTCACAGCAACCTGCAACTGGGGTTCAAGTGATCCTTTGATCTCAGCCTCTGAGATGCTGAGAGCAGGTGTGCACCACTACTCCTGGCTTTTTCTTTTCTACTTTTAGTAGAGATGGGTCTCACTCTTGGCTTAGGTTGGTCTCAAACTATAGAGCTCAAGTAATCCATCTACCTCGGCCTCCCCGAGTGCTGGGTTTATAGATGTGCGCCACAGCCCCCAGCAACTCTTGTTTTTCTCTCTTTTTTTTTTTTTTTTTGGAAATATAGAGTCTTACTTTGTTGCCTTGAGAAGACTGCCATAGCATCCATATACCTCACTCATTGCAACCTCAAATTCCTGGGTTCAAGCAAGTCTCCTGTTTCAGGTTCCCAAAAAATCAGCCCAGTTAATGAAACTTTCTTTCTTTCTTTCTTTCTTTCTTTCTTTCTTTCTTTCTTTCTTTCTTTCTTTCTTTCTTTCTTTCTTTCTTTCTTTCTCTCTCTCTCTCTCTCTCTCTCTCTCTCTCTCTTTTCTCTCTCTCTCTCTTTCTTTCTTTCTTTCTTCCTCTCTTTTCTTTCTTTCTTTTTTTTTTGTAGAGATGAGGTCTCGCTCTTGCTCAGGCTGGTCTTGAACTAGAGACTGGCCTCAAGAGATCCTCCTCCCTTGGCCTCCCAAAGTACTTGGATTATGGGCTTGATGCCTGGCCTGCTCTTTTTCTCAAGGTTTCACATTAAAGAAGTCCCAAGGTTATAAGCAGATTCTATCTAAAATGTATTCCTAAGCTCTTACTGGAATGCATATCTTTGTAATTTAATGATTGCACTCCCTGGCTAGGCCAGGAAAGCCTACTGAAGCAAAAAAAAATTTTTTTTCAAAGGAATAACTAGGTGCAGTAGATTTTTGTTACAAGACATTATTTCAGTCAGCTGTGGTCCCACTTTCCGTGTGTGTGATGCTAGAGAGATAAGATCCCTTCTCTATCCTGCACACACGCCCCTAACAAAACAGGAGGAACAGGGGCCCCTTCGCCTGCCCCGCCCCGCCCCCACTTATCTGCAGCAGTGCGTGTGATGGGCAAGGGAGCTGCCAGGCATCGGGGGTTGGTGGTGGGCACTGCTGGACGCTTGGATACCCTCCTTTGACTCACACTGTTGTGTAGGGAAGGATTAGATATGGTCTCCCTCTTCCCCAGGTCTTCTGAACCAAGAAACAAAGGCCAGTTTTCACCTTTGTGTACTAATCATCCATCCTTTTCTCAATGGACTGTTACTGATCACATCTTCACAGCACCGAGTATGTGTCAGGCTCTGTGCTGGACGCAGTGGGGAGAAGGACGACGTAGTCTCTGAACTCCTGGCACTTGGGGTCTGTTGGCCTGGATGCACTTCTCCTGCGTCAGAGGCGCCTGCTCAGAAGCCTGCATGTGCCTTTGGCAATATTGCCTCAGGTTGTTTTAGCATAGATCAAGCACCACCACCCCACCCGTTTCCCCACTCTTGATATTTGCTGCCAAAATCTGCAGTATGCTTCAGAATGCTTTCTATTTTGGTGGTACTTCTAAATGCATGTGAGGTGGATTGCTTACGGGAAAAAATACATAGCTTAAAATAAAGTGTTAGAGAAATCACACTCATTAAAGTGCTCATTCATCTACATATGAATATGTATGTATGAACACACGGACATGCCTCCCATTTGAAGCCAGCAATAAGAACTAACTTGAGGTTCACACACACTCCACATAAACCATTTACATGCTTCGTTTTCCACTGGCCCCTTTTCCTTTGTAAGTCAGAGCCTCTCTTTGGCAGGAATGGTGGGGTTGGTCAGGGGTGTGAACCTGACTTTAACGGCACTGAGTTCAGAGCGTATGACTGAGATGAAGACTCTGGGGAAACCGGCACTGAGGTCCCCACCCCCGCCAAGGCCTCCCCACGCCTCCAGTCCCAGCCTGGGTCTTCACCTTAGATTGCATTGCTGAGAAGGCTGGAATCTGTTGAATTGAGTACAGGGATGTGGGCAACGGAACAAAATGTGTTTTATTTACTTCCTGACAGGCTTTTAACAGGCTGTGGTTATAATGGGAGAGAAATGCATTCTGTCCACAACACAAATTGCTTTTCTTCCCGAACATTATGGTGGTACTTCCTGGCCCAGGGTTTCCCTGGTTGTTGAATTTGGTCTTTCTTTTGTAGGTCTATAAACCAAGAAAGAAAAGAACAAGACCTTTGTAACTCAAATAATGGAGTAATAATTAAGTCCCTTATAAAGGCAAGCTTATTCCCACGTCTTATTCCAAAGTACAAGACATCCTTTCTCATTAGGAAACATTGTAAGTATTCCTTGGCAGGGTATCAGGCCTTAGACAGAATAAATAAATATGACCTCATTCATAAGGAGCTTCACCTCTGAGACGGACACTTCACGCACACACAGCCATGTTCTCAAATGCTGTTAATGATGGTAATGGCAGACTCCGGAGACAAGCTCTCCGTCCCCACTGTCATGCTGTCATCGTAGGACCCAGGCTCCCAGAGCAGGAAGGCTTGACTGACACCCACCTTCTCTCCACTAGCCCAGAGCAAGAGAGAGTGTTGGGCAATGCGTCTGTGATGCTCAGGAAGAACCCAACGGGATGGGGGTGGCAGAGAGCCCGTTGGTGAGAGAAGGCTTATGGGATTGTTGTTTTCCAGGACATCCTTACCATACACAGTTCACACAGGGTTACTCTTTTTTGTGTAAGCCATATACTACATTTTTACATATTCTTCTCTTAAGAATTTGTGTAGAGATCGGTGGCCTGGTGGGAACCCTGTTTGTAAGGCCTCCCCTACGGAGCGACCTGCAGGACCCCACACAACCCCACTCTCTGAGTAATACCAACAATAGCTCCAGAATTTCTATCTAGTGGGTTCCAGGGAGCAGTCTCATTAGAAGACTCCCAGGACTTGCCTTGACGCCACAGGTGCAGAGTTGACACACTTTTTTGTTCAGCCTGCGTGCACTTTCGAGGCAGCTCACGGAGCGGATGGAGGTTATGAGGGACGTGCTTTGGTGAAGTTCTCTGTGGGAGGGGGCGCTCCTGGCCACCCCCATTCTCTCTCTGACGAGAAGGCATGCAGACGCAGTGCGAGGGGAAGCCAGGTGCGGTGGGGTTGAGCGCCTTCCTCTGTTCTCTTGAATTGGGAGCCAGGCTCTTTACTTTGTTACTGGAACAAAAAATATCCTTCATGCAGGCCATGTTGATCAAAAATGCTTGAGTAAATAATCTATGCCAGGCTTCAGTTCTGTCATACCCTCAGCCTGGCCTACCTTCCACCGAGTGCTGGTTCCCTGTTGACCTCAGGGCTGGTCATGTTTTCTTGAGCTTGGCTGCAATTTCGATGTGGCACTCTCCTGGTTACTAAAGTTTGTGAATTTGCTTCCCCCTCCTTTTCGGCCCTCTCCTTTTCCACTTAAGGCAACCAACGTTCCTGTGGCTTTTGTTCTCTGCCCTTTCTCATTTCATCTTTCGTTCTAAGCACCTGTTTCTGATTCTGCTCCTTTATCATTTCCACGCATCCTACCCTCAGCATCCTTTCTCCTAACACCTGTCTCATTGCGTCCTCTGGCTTGTGCTACAGGTTTACAAAGTATTTGCACAAACTACCTCACTTGCTGAAAATGTCCCTGATGTCACTAATAACCAGGTCAGGAATGTGTCATGTTCTGGTTGGAAGTGATAGTGGGGGAAGGGTCTTCTCTTACAGCTGGATTAGCGATAGCTTAATAACAGCCCTTGCACAATCATCCAGCCGACCTTTGCAAAGTACATCAACACCCACAACCTTTTCTTTTGCCAATGTTTTTGTGTCCCTACAAGGGACCTACTTTCTAATGCTTGCAACAAACCTGTAGGATATCATTATTCCTGATTTATAGCTGAGGAAATGGAAACCCACAGGTTAAGTTTCGCCTAGATTCCCAGAGCTGATGAAGGGACAGAGCCATGATTTAAACTTTATTCTCTGTGGGTCCAACCAAGCTCTACCGTGTGCACTACGAAGACCACTTCATGATGGAGAATTCGTGGCTTTTGAAAGCCCTTTCAACCATTTTCAAGCAATCCTTCCTCGGCTTCCTATGTGTATGGAGAACAGGAGAATAAGGTTTGCTGAAAATATTGAACCAAAATACATTCTGAAAAAATGTAGGCTTTTCTCCAGAAATGGCTCCTATTACATATTATTGATAATAGGATACAAAACCAAATGATCCAGAGATGTATGACTAGCCTCAAGTTTATAAATAAGTTCAACATGCCAGGGTGATAGGAATCAAAATGAGGAAAGCCTTCAGGAAAATGTTTGAAATAGTAAAGTAGAAAAATGCATCAGTCATCCATGGGAATACAAATGGTCTCATTCATTTAAAAGATCTGTATTTCATTTTGAGTTTCTTAAGAGAACAGTTTCTGCAGGACATGTTTTTCTTTGAAACTCAGAGTTGGAAAATAATATTGAAATCCATATTGAAGAATCTGATGGGGACTGGGAATGATCAAATATGTGATATGAAGACCAACTGGCTTTTTCTTTTTAAAATGGTTTTCTTAAGTATGAGAAGAATATGATTTTATCTCTATAAGGTGGACGTTCACCCAGAAGTCATCTGCATAATCCGGAATACAGGGCTTACTTTTGTATACCATATAAAAATTTCCACAGAGTTTCGAAGGCATCATTGGGCTTTCCTGAATTCTGTGAGGGAGAGAGCGTGAATATATTGATTCTCATTTTGTAGATGAGGGAACTGAGGCTTAGAACGGTCATGTGACTTTCAAGACATGCAGCTAGGAAGTGGCTAGAACAATGGAAATGAGATCTTGGGAGGTATCAGGGTGTAAAGGGCAAGTTGAAGGACTCTGGAGTTAGATAGTGCGGATCTGAGGCCTGACTGCTCTTCCTACGAACTCCTGGTCAGGCACTAAGCTCTCCATCGCTCAGCGTTTTCTTCTGTGTGATGGAGGTGCTGATAGACGTCAGATGAAGCGATGGGGTGGTCCAAAATGCTCAGCCCACTGGGAGGCCAAGGCAGGTGGATCCCCTGAGCTCAGGAGAGTGAGGCCAGCCTGAGCAAGAGTGAGACCCTGTCTCTACTAAAAATAGAAAACTCATCAGGATTGTAGTCCCAGCTACTTGGGAGGCTGTGACAAGAGGATCTCTTGAGCCCAAGAGTTTGAGGTTGCTATGAGCTATGACGTCATGGCACTCTACCCAGGGCATGAAGTGAGACTCTGTCTCAAAAAAAAAAGTGTACTCAGCACAGTTCCTATCACAAAATAAATGTCCCTCAATAGCAGCACCTCTCATAAGGGTTTTGACTCCCAGCCCTGAGCTCCTTCCTGCATGCCACCCTGCTTCTGCTGGACACAGAAGATGCTTCTGAGAATACAGCCGGTCTGGACAGCATCGAATCAGGGGACAAGAACAATCCTCTCACTTCTCAACCTCTTTGCTGTGTGTTACTATCCAAGGGAGGGCATTGCTTGATCCAGGAAATAGTTTCAGCATCCTAGGAAGAAAGGTTAATACAAAGCTCAGAAGTTCCTACCACCAAGCCCCATCATTGTCCCAGTCAAATAATCAGATCAAATTGTTGTCCGTTAGCAACGTGAGTTAGTGATTCCAGAGATTAAAGTTCACATTCTAGGCTGGTTACCAGAAAGATGTTTTCATCAGTAAGAATGATGTGCCCAACCCTGTGTTAAGTATACAGCAAGAATGTCTTATTCACATGATCTAACCAGGGAGCAGGTGTCCGCACACAGGGGAGAAATGTAGACAACCAAATCCTGTCTTTTAGAGCTTATACAAATACCTCCAAGTATGCGTTTTCATTCCAAACTTTTCTAAGATAGGTACTGATTTTCTGTGCCTTGTAAAATTGATCACGATTAACCTAAAATGTTAATGATGACTGTGGGTCATCACTTAGAGACCATCCATGTCACACTGTACTGTAACGAGGTGGTTTTCATGGCACCTTAGGCACAGTTGACAGAGGTGGGTTGTTGGGCCATGCCATGAAGTGCCGTGCCTCATACATTCTGTACCTTTGACGCCTTGCACCTGCCATTTTCTCTCTGTAGCTTTCCTCCTTACCGCTTACTCTTACTATCACTTATTATTCTCAGAACCTGCTTGTAACAGCCCTGTTATTTCCTTGTAATTATAACAGTGCAGTCGACTATGGGGAATGGAAGAATAGTAAAATCAGAGTTGCTAGGATTGTGCTTAATATAGAACAATCGTGCTTCAATATGGAGGTTTAGTGAGGTACAGGCAACCTCTTTTCTGAATTAAGTGCATAAACTTCTGATTACTCCTGACTTTCAACTGCGTCTCACGTGGAAGTTCACTGCCCTCATGGAAGTTAAAAGCCAGTTGAGGAGAAAAGACTTACATTTTTATAAACAAAACAGGACAAATATGTTTATAATAAAGTGCTTAATACTCATGGTACATTAGGTATTCAGATTAACACCATTAGAAACCATTAGAAAAGGCTTCATAAAATAAGACCATCTTAAGCTAGATCTCAAATAACTGCTTAGAGTTGTATATGAACTCATTCACTCATTCATTCATCCAGTATCTACTATTTGCAAGGATATGTTATAGTTTCAGAAGATACAATAAATAAGTTAATCAAGGTTTCTGCTTTGATGGAACATGGAGTAAGGGTAGAAAGATTATCGATAAGTAAATAAAAAAGAAGTGAAAACATTTCAGAGAGTGAAAACTACTGGGAAAAAATAAGACAGAAAAACAGAAAGGAAGATAGGACAGGCTGAGTAAGAGGATCAGGAATTGCTTTAGAGAAGCTGTCTGGGAAAGGCCACAGCAGAGGTGAGATTTTAGCTGAAATTGAATGGTGAGAAGGATCGCGCCATGGAAAGAATGAAGGGACAGAGTTCCAGTAAAGGGAACAGAAAGCCAAAGGTCTTCGGGCTGAAGCAAACTTAGCAACTTTAAGGTCCCGATAAAAGGCCTCTAAGGGGAGCAACGCGGAGGGTGTCTCCAGTGTGGGAGGCAGGGCTGGGGCACACGAAGTTTAGATTTCACGTAAGTACAACAGAAGCTAGAGGAAGGTTTCAAGTGGGGAGTGATATGAACCAACTGTTCTTTAAAGGTCTTCTGGCTGCTGTGAGACAGAGCTGGGAGGGAAGGCAGGCGTGCAGATGAGAGGAAACCCAGGCAAAGACTTGCCATCCCGCCTCCTAAATACAAGAGAAGTGTAGGGTACAGGTGCATGTGCACACGTGTGGTGGGGAGACAGACGGACTAGGAGGAAGGGAATGGGAGAGGACACAAAGTTGGAGGAGAGGCGTGTATATGTGGAATTTTAGAATGGAATCTATTATAGAAAAGATCAACTTCTGTGGCTGAGAGGCCCATTTCTCTGTTTGGGCTTCTGCACAAGAGTTTAGGGTTGGTATAAACACTATTAGTTCCAAGGCTCGATTTCCTCGGAAAGTTCACATAAAAGAAATAACAGTGCAGCCAGGTCCCAGTTTCAAAATGGCTAGTGCTTACAATCTGCTGCCATGTTCTCTTTGTGTATCTGGAGCTTTGGAAGACTGATGGTTCCAGCCGGGTGTTTATAACACACTTGAATCTGCCTCTCCCTCGGTAAGAATAATAGTGGCTGACACTGAGTTCACACAGTGTGCAAGGCAGATTGAAGCGCCTTTGTGTATTACCTGATTTAATGTTTACTTCCTTTTTTAATCCCAATTTTGCAGATGGCAAGATACTCTGAAACTCCAGCAGTTTTGACTTTTGTGTCCTTGCTGTTAGGTGTCCCACCTCCCCACGCCTTCATTGGGTCTTGAGAGGCACAGGCCCGCCGCCCACTCAGTGCTCCCAGGAAGGGATTGCCCATTCTGCTTGTTGTCTTTGTTGTTAAGCAGCTATCATAATCCACTCCAGCCCCAAAGTGGCTTCTTCCCCAATAGGTGGATGCTAGACATTTCTGGTTGGGTTTATTCCAAAGCAATACAAGAAGTAGAGCCAGCTTTCTGAGCCCTGTGAACCAAGGATTTGGTGGACTTGGGGTTGGTTAATTTTCAACTCATGTATTTTTGTTGGACCACCCCCAGGTATTAGCCAAACATAAATAAATAAATAAACGTAATCATCTTGGCGGCTTCCACATGCTTTACAACAAAGATTTAATGGCCCCGTCTGCATCGAGGGGTCATATTACAAAAAGTACATGACTTTCAGTGTGCATACTGTGAGACAGGGTGATAAATCAAATAACCCCGACTTTAATAATCAGAACGAATGTGTAGAAGTCATGTTGAAATGGTTTATGTTTTCTTGGTAATTCTTGAAGTTTGGTAAGCTTCACTGGGTGTCCGAGTCATTAGTGAGAATTATAGTATTTCTCCAACGCTCTGCTATTGATAGCTCTCCTTCTCTGATGGCCATCCCTGTTACTTTCTGCCCTGAGGAAAGCATTGCTAGGGCCCAGCAGTGCCACGGTAACTTGTGCTTCCTTCTAAGAGCACCGTTGCATATGAGTAAGTTAGGCCAAAAGCCATGAGCCACCAAAGTCTACATGAAAGGAGCACAATGAACTGCATTTGGGCTTCTATAATTCTCAAGGTTAATTGTGTGATCATTTAAATAAAATACTTTGCTTTTTATTGAAACCCTATGAAATAAAACTGTGCCTTGATTTCAGCAAAGTACTGTAATTTCCAAAGTTCCACCTCCGTCATCAGGTGTAGATGAGATTTTAATCCTTGGATATTGGTCTTTATACCCTCATTTACCCCCTGGCGGAGCTCTCGCCGAAGTCTACTTCTGTCTATTTCTCCATCTTCAGATTGTCACAATGCTTAACACCGGGCTTTGTACACATTGGGTGTCTATTACAAGTTTACAAAATTGGAGCAGCTCTGAACAGGTTGCCAGGTTGCACTTAAATAACTAGCATTGGAAAAGCAGTATCAAAGAGAAACACAACGTGTGCTTTTAAAACACGTTTTTCTTCCTTGACTTTTCCACCTTTTAGACCTCTGTTTTCACGTGGCCTGGGCTCTCCCGTTTCACATCTTGAAAACAAACTGAGACACATATTTTATTTTGCCCATCATGCTCAGTCTAAAATACCCTTCAAGCGATTTATATGGAAAATAATGTGTGGGGGGGGGGAGGGGGGTCAGAATTCTCCTGCGAGGGGCCAGGCCAGCGGTGTCGTCCATTTGCCCTGAAACAGACACCCTGGTGTATTTCCTTGAGATTCTCCTCGGTATGTGTCCAAACCTTTGGTTTGGCCAGGCAGAGATGACTTTCTTATTTCTCGTTACGAACTTGTGCCCTGGGAATATGGAATAACCTTATAAACTTTCTTACATTCAATTTGTCTTTAATATCTTCTCACTCCATGTCTCTGCCCAGTCAAAGAAGGGGGCAGGTGGGTCTGGGTTCAACTGTGGATTCTGCTAGATACTAGCTAAGTGCCGCTGGGCAAATTATTTAAGAATTCTGAGCTTTCTTTTCATCATCTATGAACACAATGCCTCCTTCATAGTGTTTATGAAGATGAAAATACTTAGGAGATGGAGAGCACCAATCAGGAGCACCTGCCTGAGATAGCTGCTGACTTGGTGCAGAAGGCTGAACTCCCTGCGGAGTCTGGCCTGGCTGCGTCCCCTCGGAGTCTGGCCCAGCTGCGTCCCTGGGGGGTCTGGCCCAGCTGTGTCCCTCAGGGGGTGAGGGGGTCTGGCTCAGCAATGTCCCTAGGGGGTCTGGCCTGGCCTCGTCCCTGGTGGGTCTGACCCCAGCTGCATCCCTGGGGGTTCTGGCCCCAGCTGTGTCCCTCACGGGGTGAGGGGGTCTGGCCCAACTGTATCCCTGGGGGGATCTGGCCAGGCTGCGTCCCCTCGGAGTCTGACCCAGCTGCATCCCTGGGGGGTCTGGCCCAGCTGCATCCCTGGGGGTCTGACCCAGCTGCGTCCCTGGGGGGTCTGGCCCAGCTGCATCCCTGGGGGGTCTGGCCCAGCTGCATCCCTGGGGGTCTGACCCAGTACCTCCAGCCTCAGTACTGTCTCTCCTCCTGTGCTCAGAATCGCAGTCACGGACTTCCTACGAGGCAGGAGTGCAGATTTCTTCTTCTGCAGCCGCACACACCGCCTGCCGCCTATGAGAAATACTGACTGACTCCCATCTAAGTTCAAATACTGACTGACTCCCATCTAAGTTCAAAAGCAACCCTCCCTCCTCCTGTTGAGTAAATTGGCAGCCCGTGTGTCGGAAGAGGCGGTGGTGGCGGCTCAGGATGACCAGGGGTCTCCGATTTCCAGGCAGCTGCACAGTCCCTGGGGCCAACCAGCATCCGTCCCACAGAAATTTTCCAGGCGCCCACCTTTCCATAGCTAGCTGTGGGCGTGGGGGAACCATGATGAACAGGACAGACGCGGTCTCTGCCTCCTGCGAGTTATTATCTAGTGAGTGAAAAGGCCGTGAAACAAACCTTCAAGTTAGTATATAATGAAGGAAACAGCCAGTGCCAAGAGGAAGAATGAGGTCTGGGGGGCTAAGGTGGATCGGAAATTCAGGGAAGTATCCTCCGAATGGCATAATAATAGTTGAAACCAGTTACATATTACTTTGATTACTCATACAGACAACACAAAATTAAACTTCAGAATAATGCCATAAAATATCATGATTTAACAAACGAGAAATCTGCAGTTCAGGAAGAGTAATTATTTACCAAGTCAACCCCGATGTGTTAGCAGAGCCCGGCCTGCCGCCAAGAGCATCCACAGACCTTTGGGTGGTTTGGTGATTGGTGTGTGATACAACGCGCTAAGACCCCTAGGGCTTAGGTACTAGGCACTTCCAAGCATCAACTTTCAGAATGGAAAACCAGCCAGGGACACACAGCAAATGCAACAAACGCAAATGTCATCCTTTAACCAAAAGCTCATGTTCTTTCTTTATTTGCAAGCTGAATGAGTTGGTGGTGTGGTAAAGCTTCTGCCTTTTCTGCTCATTAGACTGTCACCGACTGGTGACTGACTCTCCATCTTTGACGCTCTCCTAGTTCACATCTTAACTTTCATAAAGTTAAGAAAGCATCACCATGTTTTCTCAGCCAAACTAGTTTAGAGATTTCTGTTGCGGCCGTGTTTGGAATCTTTTATTCTGTCCCTGGTGTTTCCTAATGAGATTTTATTAAAAAAAATTATCAGGGAGAAAATTCTGTTCTTGTTTGAGATGAAGCCACCTCATCCCTTCCAGCCTCACCTGGTGAGCAGCGTCCCTTCTTCTGCCTGGAGGAGAGTGCACGCAGCCTGTGTGGTCGTCCCAGAGAACAGAAACTTTGCGAGGTCATGGTTGTGGCACCTGCCAGACGCAGTGCTGGTGCTGCCTGGAGCTCAGGCAGGCGGCAGGAGAGGGCTGCTTGGGGCTGCTGCCGCCCTCCCACCTCCTCTTTCCAGCTCACCATGAGCAAACGTCCCACTTACTGAAGACAATAATAGCAATAATAAAAGCACTTTCGTTTCAGAGTGCTGACTCAGTGTCAGTCACTCTGGTGCCGATTGCTGTATGTACGTGGCTTCATTTAATCCTCACCGCTGTCTCCAGAGGTCACTATTATTAAATCACATCTTAGAGTTCAGGACACTGAGACTCAAATTGGACGGCCAAATTGCTCAAGGCACACAGTTCGCTGAATGGTGAAACGAGCGCTCAAAGTTGGCTCTGTCAAAATCCTGAATCTTGTTCTTCAGCAGTTTGTGTGGGCCTTGGAGGTACCCCTCTCTCATATCCATTTCTTATCATTTGGCCCACTGTGAGCACCCCTCCCCCACAAGACAGGAAGGGCGGCAGAGGAACAAAGGCCCATGACAGCGACTTTGACGGGTTACAGAGGAGCTTCCCTGCTTCCCACCTCCCTGTTCCATTTCTGTCTGTGTCCTGCCACCCGCTGTGTAGCCATGAGTTCTAAGGCACCATCACAAATCACTGATGCCCTCAGTTTTCACCTAAGTAGTTATGCTAATGTTTGTACTCTGGGTTGAAAGATTTCAGACAGGAACTCAGTTATTTTGGTAAATTTGGATTTTCTGGGATGCTTAGAAATTTTTGTTGGTGATTTTCCTTTCTCCCTCTCAGTTTCTCATGCGGCACCCTACTCAATAAGGGAGTGTGGCTGCTGGCCGTGGAGACTCAGGCAGAGAAGGTAAAGAGCTTGCTCAAAGTCATGCCACCAGCTAAATGACTTCATCTGTAACTTCTTTGACTAAGAAAACATGATGGCAGTCATATCGGTTTTTCAAAAATTAACTTTCAGGCTTTCAAGGATATTTTAATATAGTGTTTACTTAATAATAGACTAGTTTATTTCCTTATGAGACTTTATCTGCTTTCCCCCACTGTTTTAAACTAGCTTTAAAGCAAATAGTTAGTAGTTTCTAGCATATATGAAGGCATAATTATTGTTTTTGTGTTCACTCTTAAAACAAATTAACCAAGTAGAATAATATTTTAAACATGTATTTAACAGTGAGATAAACAATTCAAATGTTGAGCATCCTCTTGAATACCATATAATTAAAGTTGCCCCATATTTCATATAATATAATCCTTTCTTTCCACAGGAGTCACATGATTTAGTTACAAAATTATAACCAATTTCTCACTCACCTTTAAAATGGAAAAAGCAACCATTGACTTTTTTTGCTGATTTATTTTCGAGGCCAGTTCTCTATACCTTTAATATTACTGGTTTCCTCTTTCCATGGCCCTGTCCAATTTCCTTTGTCCTGATAAGACTTTGGACTAACATTCATCATATCTCCCTAAATGTCCTTAGATTTGTGGTCAAGTAAATAGTGTCTGCCATTTTTTGAACTTTTTTTTTTAACTTTAAAATGAAATACTGCAAATACCACAACATCTAACACCGTGGTTGAAGTTTTAAGTATGTTCAGGAAATTAAAAGCCGGGACCCCTGTAGGGACCATAAGATGATGATATGTGGATGGTAAGTGGAACAAATTTCCATGAATCAGAAAGAGCCGAGTCATCACCACCGTTTTACCGTGAATAAATACCAATTCCCTGACCTTAGAATGTTCAAACGTAAACGTTATTTCCATTTCCAGTGAGTTGTTTGAGGCAGTGTTAGACACACGAGTTCTGATGGGTGTGTTTTACCAGGACATTGATATTTGGCAACACTCTGTTAATTTACTTTTCATTTTCAAGTCCTTATGGAATGATATGCTATTAGTTGTTACTTTTCAATCTTGTGTCCACGCTTTCATATTGCAATTACTCAGCTTTTAATAGGAAACTAAATGGAAAACCCTGCTCGGGTCTGAAATAGGTAAATCTGCAGGTTGCATATTTTCTGCTTGTTTCTTCTTTTTTGTGTCAGACCTCAGAATATCTCCAGCCAATCTCCTCCCCCCGGACAGCGTAATGAAACAGGACGTGGCTTTTAGAATGGGTTAGCTGATCGCATAGTAATATTCCTGGATGATTATGCCTATGAGAATCAGAATTGATAAGAACCTAATAGTGAGATAATGTTCTCCATGAAATACAGTCCTGAGTTCATCAGTAAAAACATATCCTTATATCCAGCCTGCAACATTTTACCGCAGCAAGCACCCTCTATCTCTTTGTAGCATTTATAACTGTAGCATTTATCATATTTCTTTAGTACTTTTCTCCCCTCACTCTTACAAGCATCACGGAGTAAAGACCAGGCTGGTCCTGGTTGCTAACAGTGCCTGGCACATAGTAGGCCCTTTGATATTTGTAGAGAGAATGACTGAATGTGTAAAGATGTCCTAGAACGATGCTTTTCCACCTTTTTTTAATCTCACAGCACATTTTAACCTGTAGTTAAACTTCCAGACACACTTAAATTATGTTGGGCAAAGAAAAAGAGCAAAACAAATAAAAAGAATATACTTACTGTGCTTTGAACTTCTTTCAAAAATAATTTAATTAATGATCTTTACATATTTGGTGCACACCTAAGATCCTCTCATGGCGCACAGTCAGAAATCACTGCCCTAGAGGGAGGGACCTATGAGAAAAGATGTCCCAGGCTGCAGCCCCCTCCTCCTCCACCAGAGACGCTCTTGTCTGAACTCGTTTAAATTAGTATTTAAAGGAGAATAGTTCAAAATCCAGGATTAAAGACAACTTCAACCAAGTTTCTTTCCCCCCTGACCTTGAATCTTTCACATGTCCTGTTCTCCTGCCATATGTTTATTTATTTAGACTCTAATCTTCATAAAGATTTTTTACTAGTTCAGGAAAAAAAATCAGTGAACAGGCAGAGAAGAAGTTCACGCAGTGACCGTCTTCTTTCTGTTAGTATTTGTTGTTGTACTCCACTGGTGTAGCAGCAGTTGAGGAAAGGGGGACCTTAAATTGCACTGGTCTCCATAGAGGTCATTCGGAATATATTGTGAGCAGGTCAAGAAGGCCGGACAGGTGCGCTCCTCATAAGGAGGAGGATGGAGAGAAGCTGGTCGATCCCGTGGAAGGAACTTGGTGGGCACGTTTGCTTTCCCTGTGTGACCTTTAACAAGTTTCTTAATTATCTGTGCCTCAATTTCCTCATTTTCAAAATGAAGGAAATAGTAGGACCCACCTACTAATATTGTTACACATGTCTTAATGCTGTAATTGGGTTTAAGAGGTGAAAGCTATGTTGATTAGTAGCACGTAAGTATTCCATTTTACACAAATAATCAACACAATGAATCCCATAACGGCGTAAATGCATGTATCATCTATGTACAAATGACTTAATAAAAAATAAATTTAAAAAAAAGATGAAAAGTCATGCACACTTGGTAGTAAAACTCCATGGAAAGCAAACAGGTGGGATGAGGCAGGAAAGGAGAGAGAAATTCACCCTGCCTGGCTAAGGGTCACACTTACACCTTGATTTAAACTGTACAAAGACCAATTCTTGTAACCAAAACATTGGTACCCCCATAATATTCGGAAATAATAGAAAAAGATTAAAAGTGATGTGGTAATACATGAAAAGCACTTATTTAACACAGTTATAGACACAGTAAGACCACTCAGTAGTGGCTGTTTTATTGTTTTCTGTATTCACAGTTAACCCCAATCAATAACATTCCCACATTTTTCTTTCTTTTCTTCACTCACTATAGTATTCTTCCATTACAAGGCCATTTCAATTTTTTGCTATGTCCCATGTCCCATCACAGTCACAGGAATGGCAATTAGTTACTTATCTCACCACCCAACCGCCACAATAAGTTCCCACATTGCAGGACTCAGGGCCGACACCTAATAATAAAAATGGTAAGCACCATTTTGTCAGCTTCACTGATGGATTTTTTTCCTCAGTTAGAAGAATAAGGAAAAGATAGAGAATATAACAGCATTTTGAATACTGTTTCATTGGGGAACACCGACAGGGCAGAGTAAGAAAAACTCGAAGAAACAAGAACTGAGACTTCTTTATCTGAATAAAGCCAGGATTTAGATCCAATTTTGTCAGAAGTCTTTTTTTTAAAACAGGAGAGGAATTGAATTGATAAAGATTGACTGAATAGAAGTAACACAGATTGTACCAGAGATAAGTGACGGTGTCCTGTCCAATTTCTCAATATATGAGAGGCTCTCTGAGGCAGATCCCTTGCTAACTTAAATTCTAGAGTGGGGACAATTTATATTGTGTTGTAACAGACAATTAAATGAGAGACATTTAAAGGAAGTGCGGTTTGAAGCTGGCAGGCGGGAGAGATGGCGCTGGTTGGGGGAATCAGGAGAAGCTTCCTGAAAGATAATGGCATTGAAGATGGACTTTGAAGGCTGGGAACCGTCTTGAGAGGTTAGAACACTCAGAAGGCACTGTGGGCAGAAGGAATGGGGTGAGCAGAGGTGCCGGGTGGGAAGACGTGGGGGAAATGGTGATATCTTCACTAAGTGTGCACATATATCATGCATATATTGGGAGGGAAAGAGTAAGTAATAGGCTTGGCGCCTGTGGCTCAACGGGCTAAGGCGCCAGCCACGTACACCTGAGCTGGCGGTTTCTTATCCAGCCCCGGCCCGCCAAACAACAATGGTGGCTGCAAGTAAAAAAAAAATGGCCGGGCGTTGTGGCGGGCACTTGTGGTCCCAGCTACTTGGGAGGCGGAGGCAGGAGACTCGCTTCAGCCCAGGAATTGTAGGTTGCTGTGAGCTGTGACGCCACAGCACTCTATCCAGGGT
This sequence comes from Arctocebus calabarensis, assembly GCA_963573935.1. NCBI lineage: Eukaryota > Metazoa > Chordata > Mammalia > Primates > Lorisidae > Arctocebus > Arctocebus calabarensis. The sequence continues at coordinate 27,023 of CAUYON010014123.1, forward strand.
GACAGCTTGAGGCTCTGTCTAAAAAAAAAAAAAAGAGTAAGTAATAAAGCTTATAAGATAGGACAGGGTCGTGCAGAGTAAACCTTACTAACTGCACTCAGAGCATCTGCTGGGTTCAGAGTCCTTAAAGTGCTTTAAAGCCTGCTTGGATGGTAAGCCAGGGGTGCCCTGCAGGTCATGGTATTCAGCAGGTTCTGCGCCATGGTAGAGTTCATCACTGTGCCTCTTGGAGCCTTGGATGATGAAGACTTTGGAACTCACCAGACTGGTCTATTCACAATGGTGACTTCCAGCTTTTTCTTTCTCCTTATTTGCAGAATTAGAACTCATTCCAGCTATTCTACTTAAGACTTAAGAAAACCAGAGAGTTCATTTGAAATATCTTTCTTGAGTGTGAGAATATTGAGTTCAAATGTAATTCAATATAAAAAAAAAATGAACTGAGTCAACAATAACGCAGCCTCTAAACCAACTTTGGATTCATTTAAAAGGTAATGATGTGATTATTGGCCACATGTATTTCTTTCATGGAGAAATAGCCACTCGATATTCTTTGCCCATTTTTAATCGGGTTGCTTACTGTTTCATTATTGAGTTATAAGTGCACACTCAGTGTTCTGCATACAAGTTCTTTATCAGATACATGATTTGCACATGTTTTCTTCTGACCTTTGGGTTGTGTTTTCACTTTCTTAATAGTGTTTTTTGAAGACTAAAAGTTTTAAAATTCTGAAGAGATCCAATTTATCTTTTGTTTCTTGTCACATGTACTTTTTGTATGACATCTAAGAAATCTTTGCCTTACCTAAGGTCACAAAGATTTAATCTTATATTTTCATCTAAGAGTTACATAAAAAGTCACTCTTACTCTCGGGTCTGTTATTCTTTGGGTTTTTCTATTTTTAATTATGGGCAATAATTCTTTATAGGGTACATGTGATGTTTTGATGCAGGCATACAATGTATATTAATCAGAGTAATTGGAGTATCCATTACCTCAAACATTTGTCATTTCTTTATGTTGGGAACATTCCAATTCCACTCTTTTAGTTATTTTAAAGTCTACCCTGGCTTGTTGTAGGGTATTATAGTCATTTGTTATGCTATCAAATGTTGCTCATAACTATATTTTCATACCCATTAACCATTTCCACTTTATCTCCATTTCTCTTCCCAGCCTCAGTTAACCATCATTCCACTCTCTGTTTCCATGAAATCAATTGTTTTAATATTCAGCTCCCACATACGAGGGAGAACATGTGAGATCTGTTTTTCCGGGCTTAGCTTGTTTCACGGTGTTCTCCAGTTCCCCCCCATTTTGTAGCAAATGGCAGAATTTCGTTCTTTTTATGGCTATATAATAGTCCATAAATGCACCATCGTTTCTGTATCTGTTCATCTGTTGATGTACACTTAGGTTGATTGCAAATCTTGGCTATTTGAGAACAGAGCTGCAGTAAACGTGGGATTGCAGATATCATTTTGATGTACTGATTTCGTTTGTTTTGGATATATCCTCAGCAGTAGGATGGCTGGGTCATGTTAGTGCTTTGAGAAGCCTCCATACTGTTCTCCATAGTTGTAGCACCTCTGACATTCCCATCAACAGCGTACGGGGGTTCCCCTTTCCCTACAACCTCACCACCATCCTTTATGGCTTGCCTTTCTGATAAAAGCCATTTTAACTGGGATGAGATGAAATCTCACTATAGTTTTGATTTGCATTTCTCTTATGACTAGTGATGTTGAAAATTTTTACATTTACCTCTTGGCCATTTGTATGTGTTATTTTGAGAAATGTCTGTTCAGAACCTTCATGTGTTTTTTAATTATTTTATTTTATTTTTTCCTATTATATTGTTAGAGTTCCTTATCTGTTCTTATTTGCAAACTAAACCCTTGTCATACGGGTAGTTTGCAAATACGGTAGAACCTCTGTATGTTGACCCTCCTAGGGACTGTAACAAACTGGTCGACATACAGAGGTGGTCAACATAAGGGACTAGGCCTTCTGTACTGAAACATGTGGTGTGTGTCCAGTCTATGAAAATTAGGTCAACTTCAGGAGATTGTAGGAAGATAGAAAACTAGGGAGGCTCAACTGTAATTTCTTCCATGCTGTGGGCTGTCTCTTCCTTTTGTTGATTGTTTCCTTTGCTGTGCAGAAGTTTTTTAGTTTGATGTAATCTCATTGGTTCAATTTTGTTTTGGTTTTCTGTGCTTTTGGGGTATTCCTTAAGAAGTACTTGGCCAGATCAACATCCTGAAGCATTTCCTCAATGTTTCCTTTAGTGGTTTTATAGTTTTAGGTACTAGATTTAATTTTGTAATCCATTTTGATTTGTTTTTTGCATATAGTGAGAGATAAGTATCTAGTTTCATTCTATACACATTCATATATTCATATATATGTATATATATATTCATTTGACATATATATTGATATTATATCATATATATATGATACATACATATCATCTTCCTAGTACCGTTTATTAAAAAGTTCACTGTAGCTGTGTGGGTTTGTTTCTGGGTTCTCTAGTTTATTCTGCTATTCTATCAATCTGTTTTTATGTAGATACCATGCTGTTTTGGTAGCCATAGCTCCGTGGTATGATTTGAAGTCAGGTCATGTTATTCCTCCAGTTTTGCTCTTTTTGCTTAGGATGGCTTCTGGGTCTTTTATAGTTTCATATAAATTTTAGGATTACTTAAACAGTAACAGCTGTAAATTTTTCTGTAAGCACTGCTTTATCTGCAGCCCATTAGTTTTAGTATGTTGTGACTTTATTTTCATTTATTTCAAAGTATTTTCAATTTCTCTTCATTAGCTATGGTTATTTCAGAATATGTTGTTAATTTTTCACATATAAGAGAATTTCCAAAATTTCCTTTTTCTGTTGATTTTAAATTCATTTCATTGAGGTAAAAGAACATACTTAGTATGATTTCAGTCTTTTAAATGTACTGAGGATTATTTCATGGCCTAACATTATGGTCTATCATGAAGAACGTTCCATGTGCACTTGAGAAAAAGCTGTATTCTTTTGCCATTGGGAGAAGTATTATACATGGTATGTACAAATGCCTCTTTGATCTAGTTGGTTTATAGTGTTATTCAAGTCGTCTGTTTAATTGTTAATCTTTTACATAATTGTTCTATGGAGTTCTCATAGCTTCTTCCAGCAAAACTCTTAGCTTTTTATTTTTTTTTTTGACCAAATATTATCTACACCACCTCCTAAGCTATTTAAGATTTAGGGAAACTTAGTTCTGTTCTTTGATTCATTATACTCTAATTCACCCTTATTCTCCTATTATTTTTAAAAATCTTTTTTGTAATTTATATTTTTAATTGATGATTAAATCTATTGGATTTACTTCTATGTTAACCAGTTCAATGAAAATATTTCAAATTATATATAAAACCAGCACATTGTACCCCAGGATTGGCATTATTGCACACAGCTGTGATTTAGCTTAAAAAAACCCTCTTATGTGATGCATTTTTTTAGTTGCTTTGTCTG
>CAUYON010014125.1:0-23982 GCA_963573935.1 Arctocebus calabarensis
GAGAATCGCTTAAGCCCAAGAGCTGGAGGTTGCTGTGAGCAGTGTGACGCCACGGCACTCTACCCAGGGCAATAAAGTGAAAAAAAAAAAAAAAAGAATATACTTCCTGTGCTTTGAACTTCTTTTGAAAATAATTTAATTAATGGTCTTTAAAATTTTTCGTGGCATACCAAAGATCCTCTCAAAGCACACCAGTTAAAAATCACAGGTCTAAAGCTACCCTCACTGGATGGTGAGTTTGCCCAATTCTGGAGTTCATTAGCTTATTTATTTGGCTCTCATGCAAAACTATATGCCTCAATTTAGCATTTATCATTAAAAAGGTAATATTTTCCCACCATCTATCAATACATATATATGTATACATATATATTTTTAAGTGAGACTTTGTCTAAAATATATGTGTATATATATATACAATACATGTACACATGTATGTATAATATATAAAATATATAACACATGTATTTTGTTTTCTATATACATATTTTAGATAGTCTATAATATATACACATATATATAAATAAAAAACATATACATATATGTGCATATATGTACGCATATATATGTGTGTGTATATACACACATATATATATATTTTAGACAGAGTCTCACTCTGTCACCTTGGCTAGAGTGAGTGCAGTGGCACAATCACAGCTCACTGCAACCTCCAATTCCTGGGCTCAAGTGATTCTCCTGCATCAGCCTCAGAAGTAGCTGGGACCACCATGCCTGGGCCCCCTCTATCAATATGATTCTCTATCTGGTTTCTCAATTTATTTAGATCCCAGGGAGATGAGAGTGGTACTCTGATTGGGCCGCATTAAAAACTCTAACGTCCTCTTTCCCACTTTAATCCTAGTTCTGCTAGGGAGTGGGAAGAAGGAAAAGGTCATTTCCCTTCAATTTTCTTCTCTCCTGCTCAGTTAGACACTGACTTACACAGATGGTCAAGTAGGGGGTAGAAGTACAGTTTCTTCTTCTTCAAGCAACCTTAATTTCTATGAATGATTCCTTTAGAATTTACTTCAGGCAGAGAAGCAAGCACCCGTTCATCATGAACGAATGCTGCAGTCTCCACAAGCCCTATGACTTTCAAAAAGTCTCCCCTGGTTCTTTGTACCCTCAATGAATCCCAAACAATAAAAAAAAGTCTCCACTGTCCCTTTCCCATACTTTAATACATTTCAGAAGATTGGGTAGTGGTGGTGGAGGGGTGGTGGCTAATGGCAGCTGCACCAATTCTGCAACCTGTTTGTAAGCTCCCACCCTGAGGGAGATTGAACAGTAGGAAGGGTTCTACTCCTCCTGCCCCCCACCCCAAATAAGCTGTTCTCTTATAGAAGGTGATATGTTTAGGTTTTGTTTTTTTCAGCCACAGGCTTTAGTGTCAATGGTAGTGCAACAGGAAAGGAGCCATCACCATCCTGTCACAAAGTAAACCCTGCTCTTGGCAAAAAAATTTTAAATTACCATAAATACAGACATAATACACAAGGCAAAGCCCCCTCTTGGATAGAAGAGAACAGTGTTAGCAGTCTGATGTATGTTCCTCCAGACTTTTTTTCAATGCATATATTAATTCTTTAAAAGGGGGAACTTATACATGCATACTATTTTGTAACTTCCTTTTTTTCCACTAAAAAAATCTTAGACATTCATAAGATTTCTTACTGTTAGAGAATGAAGTTAAAAATGTGAAAAGGAGTAAAATTATAAGGAACCTTCTGGTGTTGGATTAAAACATGAAGTATTGGTGGAAACATGTACTTCAATATGTATAGAGAGATTTTAGAAATAAATTTACATATAAATGTTTGTATGTGAGAATAAATATATATGTGTATACACACACATATACATATATGTGCCACACATGGTTATACATAGATAGATTTCTAGGGTCTGCTTATTCTTAGGCTCTGGAAACAGTGATGTTCCAAGCACAATAAGTATACCTAACATTCAGTGAAAGGAACTAGGCCTCCTTGGAGAAATGGCTGATTGCAGGGCTCAGTCAGGGAAAGTGCGACGAGTTTGAAACATCATTTTTTGCCAGAAAGTCAAGAAATGTTCAAAAATTAATGGGGACATTTCAAAAGAACATAGAAACTGGTTTGTGGAGATGTTCACTAGCCAAGTCCAGAACAATTTGCACATCAAAATAAATAACAATAATAATTGGTTATAACACACTGTGATAGTTAGTTTTATGTATTAGCTTGAGTGGGCTACAGGGTGCCCAGATATTTGGCTAACATTATTCTGGGTGTGTCTACATGGGTGCCTCTGGATGAGGTTAACATTTAGATTGGTAGACTGAGTAAAGAAGATTGCCTTTTCATTGAAGTCATGGCTGCCTGAGGGACAAGTGGACAACTAAACAAAATCATGACTCCGGTATGGGTGCAGAGGCTCAAGCCTATAATCCTAGCACTCTGGGGGGCTGAGGTGGGAGGATTGTTTGAGGCCAGGAATTCAAGGCCAGTCTGAGTAAGAGTGGGTTCTCTATCTCTACAAAAAATATAAAAATTAGCTGGGCATGGTAATGTATGCCAATAGTCCCAGCTAATTGGGAGAATTGGGAGGCTGAAGCAGGAGGACCACTTCAACCCAGGAGTTCAATGTTGCAGCAAGCTATGAGAATAGTACTGCACTCTAGCCTGGGTGACAGAATGAGACTATCTCACAAGAAAAAAAAAATCATGATTGTGTTAAAAATGAAAGCTAGAGGCAATGCAGAATGTCCACTGTGGGACACACACCTTGTCACTCTACACAAACACACACACACACACACACCCTCAAATCTACTAGCCTGGGCAAGACATCAATCTTTATTAAGACTTCTGTTGTCCTAATTACCTTCCCTTCCAAAGTAGACACCTCCCCCCAAATACTTGTGTCCTCTCTTTCTTGTTACTCAACTCCCAATCATGTTATGGAATCAGGCCCTTAGGAACAGCTGGCTGTGTTTTACCTTGAGCTTTTTGCTACGCTATCATGGATGACACTGTTTATGTTCTTGTTCAATATCCTTTATATAAGAATCTGTGATGACTTTCTCCTTGAATTATAAGTTTGCATCTATGAACAAATATCTTCTCACCAAACAAGGAGAATGACACAATCCATAATTTTTCTTTTTTGCAGCAATGAAATTTAGAGCAATGTATTCTATATAGTGTTCAATAGCTATCATGATCTCATACCAGGTCCTTGGTACCATTATGTTTCTCCTTTACTCTCTCTTTTTAAAAAATTATTTTTATTAAATCATAGCTATGTACATTAATGCAATCATGGGATACAATGTGCTGGTTTTATATACAATTTGAAATACTTTCATCAAACTGGTTAATATAACCTTCGCCATATCATCTTAGTTATTGTGTTAAGATATTTATGTTCTACACTTAGTAGATTTAACATGTACCTTTGTAAAATGCACCATAGATGTGGTCCCACCAATTACACTCCCTCCACCCATCCTCCCATTCCCTCCCTTCCTCCTCCTCTTTCCCCTTCATCCTGGGTTATAGTTAGGTTATAGCTTTCATATAGAAGTGTGGGTGCTTATAAATTGGTTTCATAGTAGGGCTGAGTACATTGGATACTTTTTCTTCTATTCTTGAGATACTTTGCTAAAAAGAATATGTTCCAGCTCCATCCATGTAAACATGAAAGAGGTAAAGTCTCCATCTTTTTTTAAGGCTGCATAATATTCCATGGTATATATATATACCACAATTTATTAATCCATTCATAGGTCGATGGGCACTTGGGCTTCTTCCATGACTTAGCAATTATGAATTGGGCTGCAATAAACATTCTGGTATCTTTGTTATAAAGTGATTTTTGGTCTTCTGGATATATGTACCTAGTAGAGGAATTGAAACTTCAAATGGCAGGTCTATTTTTAGATCCCTAAGTTATGCATTCCCACCAGCAGTGTAGAAGTGTTCCCTTTTCTTCACATCCACGTCAACATCTATGGTTTTGGGATTTTGTGATGTGGGCTAATCTTACTGGAGTTAGATGATATCTAAAAGTAGTTTTGATTTGCATTTCTCTGATGATTTAGGATGATGAGCATTTTTTCATGTGTCTGTAGGCTGTGCGCCTGTCTTCTTCAGAGAAGTTTGTCTTCAAGTCCCTTGTGCACAGTGAGATGGGATCACTTGTTCTTTTCTTACTAATACGTTTGAGTTCTCTGTGGATTCTGGTTATTAAACCTTTGTCAGAGACATAACCTGTAAATATCTTCTTCCATTCTGAGAGCTGTCTGCCTGCTTTACTTACTATGTTCTTGGCTGTGCAGAAGCTTTTTAGTTTGATCAGATCCCAGTAATGTATTTTTGGTGTTGCTTCAGTAGCCTGGGGTGTGGGGGTCCTCCTCATAAAATATTCTCTCAGGCTGATTTCTTCAAGTGTTTTCCCTGCACTTTCTTCTAGTATTTTTATAGTTTCATGTCTTAAGTTTAAATCTTTTATCCAGTGAGAGTCTATCTTTGTTAATGGTGAAAATTGTGGGTCTAGTTTCAGTCTTATACAGGTCGCCAGCCATTTCACCCAGCACCATTTGTTAAACAGGGAGTCTTTTCCCCACTGAATATTTTTCATTGGCATATCAAAGATCAAGTGATGGTAAACAGCTGGGTCCATCTCCTGGTTCACTATTCTGTTCCATACATCCGCCTCTCTGTTTTTGTGCCAGTGCTATGCTGTTTTGATTACTATTAATATGTAGTATAGTCTGAGGTCTGATAGCATGATTCCTCCTGATTTGTTTTTATTTCTGAGTAATGCCTTGGCTATTTGAGGTTTTTTCTGATTCCACATAAAATGAAGTATTATATTTTCAAGATCTTTAAAGTGTAATAGTAGTGCTTTATTAGGGATTGCATTAAAATTGTATATTGCTTTGGGTATTATGAACATTTTAACAATGTTGATTCTTCCCAGCTATGAGTCTGGTATGTTTTTCCATTTATTAACATCTTCAGCTATTTCTTTTCTCAGAGTTTCATAGTTCTCTTTATAGAGATCTTTCATGTCCTTTGTTAGGTAAACTCCCAAATATTTCATCTTCTTTGGCACTACTGTAAAGGGAATAGCATCCTTGACTATTATTTCAGCTTGACTATTGTTGGTATATATAAAAGCTACAGATTTGTGAGTGTTGATTTTGTAACATGAGATGTTACAGTATTCCTTGATCACTTCTAAGAGTTTTTTAGTTGAATCCCTGGGGTTTTCCAGATATACAATCATATCATCTGCAAAGAATGAAAGTTTGATCTCCTCTGACCCTATATGGATACCTTTGATTGCCTTTTCTTGCCTGATTGCAATGGCTAAGACTTCCATTACAATGTTAAAAAGCAGTGGAGACAATGGGCAACCTGGCCTGGTTCCTGATCTGAGTGGAAATGATTTCAATTTAACTCCATTCAATATGATATTGGCTGTGGGTTTACCATAGATATCCTCTATCTGTTTAAGAAATGTCCCTTCTATACCAATTTTCTTTAGTGTTCTGATCATGAAAGGATGCTGAATATTATCAAAAGCTTTTTCTGCATCAATTGAGAGAATCATACAGTCTTTGTTTTTTACTTTGTTTATGTGATGAATTATATTTATAGATTTATATATATTGAACCAGCCTTGAGACCCTGGGATAAAATCCACTTGGTCTTGGTGTATAGTTTGTTTGATATGTTGCTGGATTCTGTTTGCTAAGATTTTATTGAATATTTTTGCATCAATATTCATTAGAGATATCGGTCTGACCAAGTTGGAGATAGGGACCTGTGGAAACATGAAGAGGGTAAGCAGCGATGTGAAGAGTGATGACCGTGTACTGGAAGAGCTGGAAACAGAAGGGGAAAGGCAGCTGAAAAGCCTACTTCAGCATCAGCTTGATACTTTTGTCTCCATTGAGGAATGCATGTCTAAGAAAGAGAGCTTTGCTCCTGGTACTATGTACAAACCCTTTGGGAAGGAAGCAGCTGGGACCATGACTTTGTCCCAATTCCAGACACTGCATGAAAAAGACCAGGAAACTGCTTCTCTCAGGGAACTAGGGCTTAATGAAACAGAAATCTTGATCTGGAAGAGCCATATTTCAGGTGAAAAGAAAACAGGACTGAGGGCAACTCCTGAAGCAATACAGAACCGTCTTCAAGATATTAAAGAAAGGATCTCAGAGTGTTAGCGCATCCTTTGCCTGCCCCAGAGATTTGCAAAGAGCAAACAGCTCTCTCGATGAGAAATGGAAATAGAAAAGTCTTTATTTCAGGGAACTGATCATCACTGTTTCCTTAAGGCTCTTTATTACCAAGATGAACCCCCAAAGAAGAACAAAAGTGATCCTATGAACAACCTGGAAAGTTTTTACCAAGAGATGATAATGAAAAAACGTCCTGAAGAGTTCCAACTTATGAGAGGTGAACCCTTTGCTTCCCACTCACTGGTCTCAGCTACATCAGTGAGTGATAGTGGCATAGCTGAGAACCCGTCATTACTCCAAGACAAGGGAGAACAGGCAGCACAGGGTAAATGTCCCAGTCTCCATGTGCCAAAAGTTATTGATTTTTCACCTGAGCAGTGTTGGACTGGGCCTAAGAAGCTGACACAGCCAATAGAATTTGTCCCAGAAGATGAGATCCAGAGAAATCGTTTGTCAGAGGAAGAGATCTGAAAAATTCCTATGTTTTCTTCATATAATCCAGGGGAGCCAAACAAAGTGTTATACTTGAAGAACCTTAGTCCTCGCGTGACTGAAGGAGTTCTTGTCTCATTGTTCACTCGATTCAGGAGAAGAAAGGACCTCCAATTCAATTCCAAATGATGACTGGATGAATGAGGGGGCAGGCTTTCATCACCTTTCCCAATACAGTGATGGCATGTCAAGCCTTGCATCTAGTAAATGGATATAAACTACATGGAAAAATATTAGTGATAGAGTTTGGAAAGAGTAAAAAGCACCAGTCAGATCTCCAAGATGCTTGTTTCATACAATGTGCTACAGATAGCACTAAGGAAATCAGTGGTAGCTAGAATATGTATAGATCCTGGGTCCTAGATTGTCTTTTTTGCATCAGAATCTTGAATCTAGGATTTATGTACAGATAGCAATTTATTTGAAGTTGAAGGGGAGAAACTACTGAAAAAGAAAAAAGTAATTGGTACAGTCCTTTTCAGCCTTTTGAGAGAATTGGTAGAAGACAATTTCTGTAATCAAAGACTATATAGGTCAGAAAATATATCAAAAATAAAGGGTAGCATACAAAAGTAAAAAAAAAAAAAAAGAGATATCGGTCTATAATTTTCTTTTCTTATTGGGTCTTTTCCTGGTTTGGGGATTAAGGCAATGGTTTCTTCATAGAATGTGTTGGATAGTATTCCTTCTTTTTCTATATTTTGGAAAAGGTTAACTAATATAGGTACTACTTCCTCTTTAAAGGTTTGGTAGAATTCTGATGTGAAGCCATCTGGTCCTGGATTTTTCTTTTTGGGGAGATTTTGTATAGTTGATGCTATTTCAGAACTTGATATAGGCCTGTTCGACATTTATGCTTCATGCTGGCTAAGTCTAGGAAGGTGGAGTGCTACCCAGTATTGGTTAATTTCCTTCAGATTTTCATATTTCTGAGAATAGAGTTTCTTATAATATTCATTAAGGATTTTTTGAATTTCTGAGGAGTCTGTTGTTATTTCGTCTTTGTCATTTCTTAATGATGAAATTAGAGATTTTACTCTTTTATTCCTGTTTAGGTTAGCTAAAGGTTTATCTATTTTATTGACCTTTTCAAAAAACCCAACTTTTAGATTTATTGATCTGTTGTATAATCCTTTTGTTTTCCATTTCATTTAATTCTGTTCTAATTTTGGTTATTTCTTGTCTTCCACTGGATTTGGGATCATAATGTTCTTCCTTTTCCAGTTACTTGAGATGTCCCATTAAGTTCTTAACTTCCTCTCTTTCCGTTCTCTTGAATTGCAAGGCTTGCAATGCTATAAATTTCCCTCTTAGGACTGCCTTTGTGGTATCCCAGAGGTTTTGGTAATTTGTGTCTTCATTGTCATTTTGTTCCAAAAATTTGGTAATTTCCTTCTTAATCTTGTCTATGGCTCAGCTATCACTCAGCATAAGGTTATTTAGTTTTCATGTTTTTGTATGAGTATGCAGATTCCTGTTGTTACTGAGTTCCACTTTTATTCCATGATGGTCTGAGAAGATGCAAGGAATAATTTCTGTTCTTTTAAGTTTGCTGAGGTTAGACTTGTGACCTAAGATGTGATCAAATTTGGAGTATGTTCCATGGGCTAATTAGAAGAATGTGCTTTCAGTTTTGTTAGGATGAAATGTTCTGTAGATGTCTGTTAAATCCAATTGTTGAATGGTTAAGTTTAAGTCTAAAATTTGTTTGCTTAGTTTCTTATTGGAGGATCTCTCCAACACTGCCAAAGGGGTGTTAAACTCTCTGACTATTATGGTGCTGGAGGAAATCAAGTTGCTCATGTCTTTTAGAGTCTTTCTTATAAATTGAGGTGCATTATGGTTAGGTGCATAAATGTTAATAACTGAAATTTCATCATGTTGAGTTTTACCCTTAATAAATATAAAGTGACCATCCTTATCTTTCCTTACTTTTGTTGGTTTAAAGCCTATTGTATCTGTAAATAAAATTGCCACCCCTGCTTTTTTCTGATTTCCATTTGCCTGAAATATAGATGACTATCCCTTTACCCTGAGTCTATATTTATCTTTTAAGGTAAGATGAGGTTCTTGTATGCAGTAGATATCTGGCCTGAGTTGTACCCAGTCAGCCAACCTGTGCTTCTTTAGAGAACAATTTAAGCCATTCACATTAATTGAGAGTATTGACAAGCCTGGTAGAATTTTGGGTATTGAGTTTTTCAAAAGTCTATTTTTAATCCTTTTGCCACTATGGAAGTTGGAATTTGATCAAAAGTTGCTGAGTGGGTTTCCTTTGGTGGTAGAGGATTATGCTGGTCATTGTGGAGGATAGGTCTGAGAATATTCTGGAGAGCTGGTTTATATGGCTAAGTTCTTCCACATGTGAATGTCATTAAAGTATTTAGTTTCTCCATCATAAATGAAACTCAGTTTAGCTGGATACAGGATCCTGGGTTGAAAGTTATTTTGTTTTAGGAGGTTAAAGGTCAATGACCATCCTCTCCTAGCTTGAAAGTTTCAGCAGAGAGATCTGCAGTCATTCTAATATTCTTCCCCTTGTAAGTTATGGTTTTCTTATGTCTATCTGCTTGCAGAATTTTTCTCCTTCATATTAACTTTGGCAAAGTTAATTATAATGTGTCTAGGAGATACTTTATTTGGATTGAGTCATACTGGTGTTTTGAAACTGTCTGCTATCTGAATTTCGTAATCTCTTGCCATATTTGGGAATTTCTCCTTGATTATCTCTTGGAGTAGAGCATCTGAGCCTTTCCAATCACGTTACCTTCAGGAATTCCTATAGGGCAAATGTTAGTTTTTTTGGAATTATCTCACATTATCTCGGAGAGAATGATCTGTTTTTTGGAATTATCCCACATTATCTCTGAGAGAATGATCCGTTTTTGCTCTCCTCTTCTTTTCCTCTTTGAGTTTTTGGGAACATTCAAAAGCTTTGTCTTCAAAGTCAGAAATCCTTTCTTCTGCCTGCTCCATTCTGTTACTGAGGGATTCTACTATATTTCTCATATCTTGGAGGGCTATAAATTCTTTTCTCAATGCGTCAAAATCTTTGGTGATTTTGTCTTTGAATTCATTGAATTCTTGAGACAACCATTGAATTGTTCTTAGAATTTCTAATTCCAACTTTACTTCCATTCTGTTAATCTTATTTGCCATCCAAATTCTAAACTCGATTTCTGACATCTCAGCCATTTGTTTATGAATGGGATCTTCTGGTGTGTCTGCCTTGTCATTTCTTGGGGGAGTTGATCTACTCTGATTATTCATGTTGCCAGGGTTTTTCCACTGATCATGCCCCATGATTATTTTTCACCATTTGACTAGATGAGCAGGTACGGGGAAATTGGATTTGGGGCTCTTGGAGTAGTGATTAACCAGACCTTTGCACAAGTGCTGAGACTGGTGGACTGCAGCTTTTCCCCTACAGCTTTGCAAAGGACCCATACAGTATACAGCCTGAGAAACTGTGGACCTGCTTGGTGTGGTGGGGCTAGGTTGCTGTGTCTTATTTTCAGCTGATCTCTGTCCAATCCTAGTGAATCAGGAACTCTGGGTTGAAGTCTCAGCTATTGTTTGTTTCCTTGGGGTCGTAGCTTGCCTTGGCAGGGGTGATGTGCGCTCTTCAATCTTCTATCTTGGCTCAGTTCCAAATCATCAGCTTGCTTGATAAACTTCTGTTCTTTAATTCTCCTTCTGGATGGGAGCCTCTATGGAAAGCTGGCTCCAGTTGACCATCTTGCCTTCTCCTCCTCCTTTACTCTCTAATACTGTAGTGGTAGGCGTTTTCTTTTCTTTATAAGTTGATGTTGGGAAAGACTGAGGATTTTTGAGCTCTTAATGAGGAGAGACCAATAGTGAAAGAAACTGGACTCAGGTTGGCATATTTCCCCCAAGTCAGCAATTGATTTCCCATGTTGCATATCTTAATTTGATTTTAATTTTATATCCAAAAGCTCAGTGACCAGACATTGGAAATATATTTGTATCAGATTAGGCCAGTTGTCTTCTGAGGACCATAAAGTCAAAATACCTTTGTAGAATGTAGAGGATACTTCCTGAAGAAAATGAATATTGCTATTATTAATCATCATGGCATGAGTTTAATCCTGTGGACATAAATAAGGTCTCTAGAGATCAGGGATCCTAGATTGGCATAAGGAAAAAATTTCCTCCTCTGACCTGGCTTCTGAACATTCCTGGAGAGCTCCTGCTGGTGATGGATAGTGATTCCTGCTATCCTGAGGCTAGGTCTGGAACACACCAGAAGGATGGGGGTCCTGAGGAGAGGTCTGAATTTGTACAGTTCCTGGAAGTTTTCATCTGTTGTTATTCTTCCCTTCCTTTATTTGTGAATTATCAGTCACTTCTTTTTAAACATTATGGGCTTGTCTGTGCTGGGATATGGGAAATGGAAGGGAAGGTCTTGTCTTACATGCAGGCACAGAAGCCAAGAGGAGAGCAGGGTTCTCTATGTGAAGCCCAAATGGTGTCAGCAGAGGATAGCTAGGTCTGCGGAGCAGCAACCTCGGGGGTCATAGTAGCATAGTTAGCAGTGTGGCTGCTAGGTGAGGAGGCCAGAGACAAAGAACAGCAAGGATTCCCCCTGTCTTCCTGTCCTCATCCTCTCTACTTCCTTCCTTCCTCTCCCTCCATACCGCCTTCCTTTTCTTTCTTCCTTTTTAAGGAGCAACTAAATAAAAAGCATATACCCTAGAATTCTTGTTACCCAATGCCTACCTGCTTCTCATTCCTGTTAGTAGTTTCTTTTCAATTCAAGTAGGGTCTATATTCATATCTATTTATTTAAATACATATTTATAAAAATGCATTTATTTATATAAAATCACATGCTACTCTATACTTCAGCGATGGTCCATGTATGTGACAGTGGTCCTATAAGTTTATAAGGGAAAAATTCCCCTGAAAAATTCCTACCACCTGGTGATGACATAGTGTTTTGACACCTGGTGTTTTGACATAGCCCAAAACATTACTCATGTGTTTGCGGTGATGCCTATGTAAAGATATCTACAGCACTACCAGTCACATAAAAGTATAGCATGTATACTTATGTAATGATAATTATCAATTATGTTACTGGTTTATGTACTTGCTATACTACACTTTTTATTATTATTTTAGAGTACACTTCTACTGTTTAAAAAGAAGTTCATTGGGCCAGGCTCAGTGACTCATACTTGTAATCCTAGCATTCTGGGAGGCCAAGGGGGGAAAGATAACTTGAGATCAGGAGTTTGAGACTGAGCAAGAGCAAGACCCCATCTCAACAAAAAATAGAAAAATTAGCCCAGTGTGTTTGTGTGTACCTGTAGTCCCAGCTACTCAGGAGGCTGAGGCAGGAGGGTCACTTGAGCCCAATGAATGTGTGAGATTGCAGTGAGCTGTGATGACACCACTATACTCTATCTGACAAGATCCAACAAGATCCTGTCTCAAAAAAAGGGAAAAGTTAACTGTAAAACAGCCTCAGGCAAGGCCTTCTGGAGGTATTCCAAAAAGCTTTGTTATCATAGGGGATGACACCTCCTTGTGTGTTATTGCTCCTGAAGGTCTTTGTGGACAACAATGAAACTGATACCAGTAATTCTGACCCTGTGTAAGCCTGTGCTAACAAAAAAGGCTAAAAAGAAAAAAACAAAATGAAAAATTTTTAAATAGAAAAAAGGTTGTAGAATAAGGATATAAAGAAAGACAATATTTTTGTATAGCTGTGCAATATGTTTGTGTTTTATGCTAAGCATTATAAAAGAGTCAAAGGGTAAAAAAAAAAAGGTTAATTTAAAGGTTAATGTATTATTGAAGTGGCTGGGTGCAGTGGCTCACACCTGTAATCCTAGCACTCTGGAAGGCCAAGGTGGATGGATCACTTGAGCTTAGGGAGTTCCAAACCAGCCTGAGCAAGAGCTAGACCCCATCTCTACTAAAATAGAAAAACTAGCCAGATGTTGTGGTGGGCACCTATAGTCCTAGCTACTTGGGAAGCTGAGGCAGGAGGATGTCTTGAGTCCAGGAGTTTGGAATTGCTGTGAGCAATGATGCCACAGCATTCTACCCAGAGTGACAAAGTGAGACTGTCTCAAAAAAATTTTTTTATTATTGAAGAAAGAAAAATAGGCTTTTATAAATTTAGTATAGCACATTGGGAGGCTGAGGCAGGAGTATCACTTGAGCTCAGGAGTTTGAGACTCAGCTCCATAAAACATGTTTTCAAATACTAACTGGGTTGGTTGGTATGAATGCAGTAGTGTTTACAACGGATTCATTACAACCACCTATAGATTCCTTTGTTCCTTCTCTACTCCCTCTGCTTCACTTGGTTAGCCAAAAAAACAAAAAAAAACCATGTTGGGCGTTATGTCGGGCTCCTATAGTCCCCATTACTTGGGAGGTTGAGGCATAAGGATCGCTTCAGCCCAGGAAATTGAGGTTATAGTGAGCTGTGATTGCAGCCTTGTGCTCTAGCCTAGGCAATGGATTGAGACCTCATCTGAAAAGTAAATAAATAAATAACTTCAGTGTAGCCCATATGTACATATGTTTATAAAGTCTACAGGAGTGTTCAGTAATGTTCTAGGCCTTCACATTCACTTACCACTTGCTCACTGACTCTCCTAGGGCCACTTCTAGTCCTGCAAGCTCCATGCATGGCAATTGCCCTATACAGGTGTACCATTTTTTATCTTTTACACCGGATTTTAACTGTAACATTTCTATGTTTACCAATGTTTAGATACACAAATACAAACCAGTGTCCTTACACTATCCGGAATAGTAACATGCTATATAGGTGTATAGCCTAGGAGCAATAGGCTATACCATATAGCCTAGGTGTATAGTAGGCTATACATCTAGGTGTGTACAAACATGCTCTGTGATGTTGGAACAACAATGAAATTGCCAAATGATGCATTTCTCTGAACATATCCCCATTGCTAAGTGATGCATGTCTATCTATATATTTATATAATACATATTTTTTAATTCTATAAAAATGGTGGCATACTCTACATCCTGTTCTAGACCTTTTTAACTTATTTAACAATATACCTCAGAGATCTTTGCATTATAGCACATAAAGAGCTTTCTCATTTTTTTAAAAATAGCTTGATTATATTCTGTTACATGGAGATATAACATTTTATTTAATCGTTTCCTTTTATAAACAATTGGGATTTCATTTTCCATGCAGGCAAATGTATCTATTGGAGAAATTCCTAGAAGTGGCTTGCTGAGTTAAAGGGTATGAGCATTTGTCATTTTAGTATATACTTCCATATTGCGGGGGACCTATTTTTGAATACATATGGAATAGCACCTTGAAACAGTGTCAAAAATAACTGGGAGAGCCCATGAAGAAAACTTTTTTCTGCTTATTAATTGGTAAACTCAGTGGCTTGGGGCTAATAATTTGGGTTAAGTTTAAATCTCCTGAGTGCTGTTTACTAATTGTTATAAAACTCTTCATGACAGACACGCACTGCCAGTTGCCAGTTTGGAGCTAGATGTGCCTTGTGACCAAATTCTCTCCAATGGATTATGAGTGTTAGTAAAGGGTCTAATTTTGCCTCACTTGTTTAAAAAAAAAATCTCTTCCTCTGGACTTTTATCCTCTTCCCTTTGTACAAACTAAAAGGTGTTTAGGTTTATGGTCTGTTCTTGACCATGCAGCTGAAGATGATGACATTAGGGATGGAAAAAAAAAAAAAAAAGATGGAAGAAACTTGAGACCCTTAATGACTGTGTAGATTAGAGGGGCTTTGCCATTCTGGCCTGTCTACCTTAGGTTGCTTCAGTGAGAGAAAAATAAATTTCTTTCTTTTTTTTTTTTTTCTTTTTCTGAGACAGGGTCTCACTCTGTCACCCAGGGTAGATTGTGGTGGTGTCATCATAGCTCAATGAAACCTCAGACTCCTGGGCTTATGCAGTCTTCTTGCTTCAGCTTCCCAGGAACTGACCGTGCCACCATGTCTGTCTAATATTTTCTAATTTTTTTTGTGTGTGTGCAGATGGGATCTTGCTCTTGCTCAGGCTTATCTCAAACTCCTTGAGTGATCCTACTGCTCTGGCCTCCCAAAGTGCTAGGATTACAGGCATGGGATTACAGTGCCTGGGATTACAGGCATGAGCTGTCATGCTTGGCCAAATTTCTGTATTCTTCAAGTCATTATCTTCCGAACCCTTTTAAAATAGCAATTTAGCCTTTACCCTAATGCTCATACAATATGTTTTTGGAAATAGCTGTCTCTTAGAGTACTATACCCTCAGCATCTGAGCCAAATAATTTACTTAATATACTTAATAACAAGAATTTAAAGTGTCTAAGCAAAGGTCTACCATAGAGCAGGCAATACCTTCCTTCTTTCGTGATATTCATTGAGCATATATTATGTGATAGGCACCTTGCTAAGTGCTAGGGACACATGGGTGAACAGAGTAGACACTGTCCCTCTCTTCACAGGACTTCCAATCGGGTGCAGGAGACAGACATTATTTGAACAGCTACCCGAATAAACATATAGTTATGAAATGAGTGAGTATACAAGAGAGTGGTGCCGTGAGATTGGAGAGTTTGGCAGTGGCCAGATCATGCAAGGTCTGATAGGCCATGTTGAATGGTCTGTAAAGAAAACAAAGACCGATGGTCTGCACCTGTAAGTAGCTGCCCATAAAAACATGTGCTTGTCAGTTTGACTTGTCAGTTTGTCACCCAACCCCACCCCATTTCATTCCTTTAACAAATGTTTATTGAGGCTCAGCGCCTATAGCTTAGCGGGTTAGGGCACCGGCCACATACACCAGGGCTGGCTGGTTCGAACCTGGCCTGGGCCTGCCAAACAGCAATGACAACTACAAAAAAAAAATAGCTGGGCGTTGTGACGGGTGCCTATAGTCCCAGCTACTCAGGAGGCTAGGCAAGAGAATCGCTTGAGCCCAAGAGTTTGAGGTTGCTATGAACTGTGATGCCACAGCACTCTACTGAGGGTGACATAGTGAGATTCTATCTAAACAAAACAAAACAAATGTATATTGAGCACGTCAGCTGACAGGCATAAGGGAGCCCTGCTGCTTGTGTCTTAGGAAAACCTTAGGCATCAATAAACGTGTTTCTTGGGAAGGAGAAATTCTCTAACTAAGACTACGTATTTAGCTGAAGTCAGAATGCTGCCTGGGAACGTGAGTTTCTGCTCATTGGAGGTGTTCAAGCAGAAGCAGGATTAATGTCTCATGGAGCAATTAGACTCAGAATTCAGGTATGGAATGAAGGTTCGGGACTTTGATGCCAAAAATTCACTGAAGATCAGTAAGGGGTGGCACAGCAGGAGCAGAAACTGCAGCTTCACACATTTGCTTCTGAACTGGCTCTCCTTGCCAAGGCCTTTCCCTTTCCACATGAGGAGGAACCTGCTGCCATGTGCCCCACCAGGATCTGTTCATGAGTCTAGGCTTCACCTACACTGGTACAGCCTGAGTTTGAGAAATTCCCACAGCTTGCCAGGTGCTTGTAGGTCCTTCTCTTGCCTCCAGGGAGCCCTGCTGCAGCTTCACTTTCCTCAAAGACCTTCAGGGAGGCTGAGGAAGGTGCTGAATTTTCCATCATTATCACTATCTAGGGAAGAGCAAGAGGATCCAGTGGAAAGAAGGCTGGATCACAGCTCTGCAATGTTGGTAATTCACTTCCCTTGTTCTGATCTGCGAGAAAGAATTCAGGGTAGAGGGAAGGGATCAGATGACGTCTAAGACCTCTTTCATTTTTTGTTTGTTTGTTTTGCAAAGGTGAAATGAAGTTTATTGAGGAAGAGAAAGATAGGTTACAGAACAAGAACAAGATATGGGTTTACAAAGCAAGATACATTCAAGGAAGACAACAAATGAGCTCCTTATAACAGAAAAGGTCTCTGGTAAGGGTCTGGAGTCCTGTTTTATACCATCTGGATTGGGGCCTCTTTTTGTGGTTCAGATGTCAACATGGAACCACTTGGATGCACAGTTGACATCATGATAATTAGCCCCTAAGACCTCTTTGTCCTCTCTCACTCTACAGTGGTTCTCAGTGTGTGATCCCCCATCAAGCAACATCAGATTCACCGAGGAACTTGTTAGACATGCATATTTTCAGAGTCCATCTCAGATCAACTGAATCAGAAGCTCTGTGGTGGAACCCAGCTATTTGCAAACCATTGCTCGACCCACGGTCTATGGTACCCAGCACCTTCTGAGCCTGCACTGTGCCCATGACAGAGCATGTGTGGCAGGGCAGGCCACTGCTGAAGACCGCAGAGAATGACCTTCCCACTGCAGACCTTGGAGAGCTATAGTGTTATTAAGACAATTTTCTGGTAGACAGCATTAATGTGTCTTGCAGAAGGAACAGTTTTCTAAATGGATTCGAGATGAGACTGGTAGTGGTTAGAATTTGGGGCTGGGGCCGTCTGGAGTTACCCATGAGACCTCCCACACTTCCACAGTCTTCTGGGAGTGTGCCACTGTGCTGTTTTTACTATTTGAAAGCCTGAAAGGAGATTCCAGTGGAAGCTTCCTCCTCTCACTGGCTCTCCTCCAGAAGAGAGGTGTTTCAGGTCCACAGATGTAGAACTAGAAAGATCCTTAGATTTCCTCACCCAATCTCTTCATTTTACAAATGAGGAAGCTGAAGCCCAGAGTGATTAAGTGACTTGCTCAATTAATGACACAGAGAATTAGTGGCAGGCCCTGATAAGACCCAGATCTTATTAGAAGTTCAGCTCTGCCATCAACTGATTTTAGTGTCACTCTTGTTCCAATTCTCAACATGTTTCTTCTTTCCATCCCCCTTCCTACATCTCCCCCCAACACACACACACACACACACACACACACACACACACCCTCAGGCCCTCCCTGTTCCATGCTGTCTCCCTCTCCCTATCCAATAGGGAGGAAAAGATGTGAAATCAGTCCTCTATAAAGCCCGTGGGACTGAGGCTAACTTTATGGACATTCTTGGGTAGTACAGGGAGCTGCTTCTATTATTATTATTATTATTATTTTAGACAGGGAGTCTCATTTTGTTGCCCTTGGTAGAGTACCGTGGCGTCACAGCTCACACCAATCTCCAACTCCTGGGATTGGGCAATTCTCTTGCCTCAGCCTCCCGAGTAGCTGGGACTACAGGCGGCTGCCACAAAACTTGGCTATTTTTTGTTGCAATTTGGCCAGGGCCAGGTTTGAAACCGCCACCCTCGGTATTTGGGGCCAGCGCCCTACTCATTGAGCCACAGGCACCGCCCAGGGAGCTGCTTTTAATTGGGAACAAAGCCTCCAAGGGAAGGGAAAGATCCGCTGGCTTATTAGGGTTTAAGAGGAGCTGAGAAAGTGTGCTGGGAATAGAAAACTTCCAGGCCCCCCTTGCCTGGCACAGTGCTGAGTGAAACCCACCCTGCCTCCCTAGGAGATTTCCAGGGTCTGTTCAGCCAACACCCACTTCCATCCCTCCCAAGATTGGGAGGCAGCAGATTTAATTCTTTAACTCAGCTCTGAGTCAGAGGTGGCCTAAGCATTAGAACTCAAGCCAATGCTGTCAGGGGTGAAATTGCAAAATTATCCCCTCAGGCTCCAAACACATCATCCCTGAATTACCAAGGCCCAGTAGAAAGTCAGAAATTCTCTAGCAGCCTCTGCAGCTTTCTCCCAAGGGACCACACTGTTTTCTATGGTTCTGAGACCCACATGTGGGAGATGTTGTCCTTCCCTCCCTTGGTGAAGTCTCTCTAAATTGAGGAAGGAATAGAGGAGGTCTGGGAGTGGGAGTTAGAGGGAGGAGAATGGGTTTGCCTCAACCAAGCTACCATAACTATTCAGGAACTTCTGGCTGTAAGAAAAGCCAATTCAGGTTACAGCCCCATTGCATCAGGGACCAAAGCCTCATGGGAAAATCATAGCATCACAGATTTGGACACTTAGAGATGGCATCAGCTAGTGAAGACATTCAAGGATGGTAGTCAATGTCAATTAACTCGACTGTTACACCCACAGTCCCTCCTAAAGGAAAGCATTCTGCTCATTGTCCCTGCAAAGGCAGCCCAGGGCAGCCTTGTGTTTACTATGTGACCCATCTCCCTTTGGCTGCAACTGACTGGACAGGCAGAAGTGGGAAGCCAAACACAAGTGTAACAAATCCATAGGCTGACCAGTAACCTGCAATAGGGGACGGCACAAAAAGGAGCTGGGGAAAGAGAAGAGAAGCACTGAGAGGAGGGGGCATTGGGCGGCAGGAGCAGACATTCAAGTGTCATGGTTTAGAGGGAAGAGGGGCAGCCATCATGACCTACAGACGGACAAGTTAGAAGGTAACAGAAATTATAAGGAGGCAGAGCTATGAGTGGAGCAAGTATTGAAAAAAGGGAGTAGGCTCAGCGCCAGTGGCTCAAGCGGCGAAGGCGCCAGCCACATACACCTGAGCTGGCAGGTTCAAATCCCGCCCGGCCTGCCAAACAACAACGACAGCTGCAACCAAAAAATAGCCGGGCGTTGTGGTCCCAGCTACTTGGGAGGCAGAGGTAGGAGGATCTCTTGAGCCTAGGACTTAGAGGTTGCTGTGAGCTGTGATGCCATAGCACTCTGTCCAAGGCGATAGCTAGAGGCTCTGTCTCAAAAAAAAAAAAAAAAAAGGAGCGGATGTGAAGATGGGCAGAGAAATTGAGTTGCATTAATGGTCCAGTGCAGTGAAGGTCCATGGTAGCTCTTCTGTTGAGGAGCTTTGAGCCTACTTAGATCCAGGGCAGCCTTCTCGACCACGTAGCTCAGCCACACTGCAGTAGGAGTCTCTCCTTAAATTCAAGAAGAAGTTTGCGTCCCTGGTCATATCTCTCCCTCCCCCTCCTCTCCTCTCTCTTCCTTCTCCCCCCACATTATTTGAGGTAAAGTGAATGATTCTCCCTTCCTAACAACCAAAAGAATCAAGCGCACCTTATCTCAGATTTTTAACCAATTTAATGATTTTATACTAATGACAGCGTTGACAGAGGAAAATGAAATCCCCCTCCATGCTTCCTTATTTAATAAAATAATATGTATGTCTATAGATCCTTGCACACATTTTTTTGGAAGAGGTGAGTTTTGAATATTTTCCTTGTTTTTACATAATTTGCAAATTTACATAATCTTTGATAATGGCTATGTTTAAACAACTGGCTTGCAACAAAATCCCTTACAATTGGATAAGCAGCTCTCCTGAGCTGGGACAAGTCAGCCCAACACATCCTTCAGTACCCCTGAGCCTCTAGGATGCGTCAGGATTACAGAGTCCATCTTATAATGTGGGCCAAAGGGAGACAACTTCCTTTTGGAATGTTTAGAAAGAAGCAGGGAAAAGAATCTTTAGACGGATGGTACTAGAGGGACTATTACTCTGTTCACTTACATTCAGCTGTGAACTTAAACTTGCTTTCTTCCTCATCTGTATATCACAAATACATGGAGGCCCATCAGTTGAGGGTTTAGTCAAAGATACAGAGAGAGGGCTTGGCGCCTGTGGCTCAACGGGCTAAGGTGCCAGCCACGTACACCTGAGCTGGCGGGTTTGAATCCAGCCCGGGCCCACCAAACAACAATGACGGCTGCAACCAAAAAATGGCCGTGCGTTGTGGTGGGCACCTGTAGTCCCAGCTACTTGGGAGGCAGAGGCAGGAGACTCGCTTGAGCCCAGGGATTGGAGGTTGCTGTGAGCTGTGATGCCATGAAACTCCATCCAGAGTGACAGCTTGAGGCGCTGTCTCAAAAAAAAAAAAAAAAAAAAAGATACAGAGAGAGAAAAAAGGGCAAGATCACACTCCCCCAAAGATTCCAGTGCAGAGCAATGAGTCAGATTCGACCTGCCCATCAGTTTGGTTTGCTTACTCTTAACTGGACCACATCATCCTCTTTGTTTCCTTCCCAGCACTAAGCATTTTGTAATAATTTCTTTCTTGTTTATTGTCTGTCTCCCCACATTAGACTCTGAGCTCCATGAAGGCAGAGCCTCTGTCAATTTTGATTATTGGCATGAATCCACTGCTGATGTGTGGCGCATACTTGACAAACCCTTGTTGACTGAATTACAAAGGGTGTTGCCATTTATTGGAAAGGCCAGAGAGGGATCAGTTTTGAGGAAGGATGACAATTTCCCTTAGGGACATGCTAGTGTTATTGTAATCTATTATTTGTATTGCTCCTTTTCACCTCTAGCCTTCTTTAAAATCTGATTCGTTTTGAGGTCAGTGATGTTTTTCAGAGTGGCTGCTTTTTGGATTCGCTCCCTAGGAGGCTGCAACTAGAGGCTCAGCCATGGGGGGGATTCCCTGGAACATCAGTCACCAGCTGAAGGAGCCGGATAAAGATTTAGGCCCGGCCTGCCCTCCAGCACGTTTGTCAGTGTTGGCTCCAAGAACGCAGATTCCTTTCCCATTCTGTTTGGGCTGAGCTGAATTAGAAAGACCAGATTTGTGACTCAGGAATGACTTAATACAGAATTTAAAAATTCCAGTCATTCATGTGCCCCCTACACTGTTTTGCTGCATTTCCCTACCACCTACAAACATATTTACTTAATATTTTCAGTTCCAAATTCAAAAATGTTAAATGTTTAAATTAAATTTGGATCACTTTGCTCAAATAAACTCCAGGGGCTTTCCATTGCAGAGTAGATTTCAGAGCTCTTACCGTAGCCGACAAGGCCCTCCATCATCTGGGCCCTGGCTGCTGCTCTGGCCTCATTTCTGCCTTTCATTCAGTCTGCTCCAGCCACACTGGTCTCGGCGTACTCACTGAACATTCCAAGGAAGCTGCTACCTTCAATCTGTGGCTCAAGCTATCTAGAAGGCTTTGCTCCTCATGTATCAGCCCTCAGAAAGCCCTTTCCTGCTGACTTACATAAAATGGCACCTCTCTTTGCACTCCCGAATAAATTTGATTCAACAAGAAAAATTTCACACACGTGCACTGTCAGAGTATTGATTGGGTTTACATTTCTAGAGTAATTTGAGAGAACTGATATTTTTATGATGCTGAGTCTTCTGGCTGCACATTTTTTTTTTTTTTTTTTTTTAGAGACAGAGTCTCAGTTTGTCACCCTCAGTAGAGTGCCATGGTGTCACAGCTCATAGCAACCTCCAGCTCTTGGGCTTAGGCAATTCTCTTGCCTCAGCCTCCTGAATAGCTGGGACTATAGGCGCCCGCCACAATGCCCAGCTACTTTTTTGTTGCAGTTTGGCCGGGGCTGGGTTCCAACCCGCCACCCTTGGTATATGGGGCCGGCGTCCTATTCACTGAGCCACTGGTGCCACCTTCTTGCTATACATGTTATATCTGATTTGTTTAGGTCTTCTGTTTTTCATTAAAGCTTTTGAAACTTTCAAGATAAAAACTAGGTGAGTACCTTTTATTACATTTGTTCCAACATGTATACAATTGTATTGCCGTTTTAAAGGGTGTCATTTTAAAAATATTACGTCTCACTAAAAAAAGTTTGCTATGATCCCATTTTTATTTCTAATATATTTGCTTACAACTTCTCTTCTTTTTTTTTTTAATGGCTTTTACTGGTATTAGAGGAATATTAAAGAACTATTAGCAACCAATTTTGGTGGCTCATGCTAGCTCCCACCTCTTTGGGAGGCTGAGGCAGGAGGGTAGCTTGAGGCTAGGAAGTCAAGGCCAGCCTGGGGAACACAGTGAAACCCCCATCTTGCCAAAAAATAATTTTCTTTTCTTTTCTTTTTTTTTTTTTTTTTTTTGAGACAGTCTCACTCTGTCACCCTGGGTAGAACGCCATGGGGTCAGAGCTCACAGCAACCCTAAAGTCTTAGGCTCAAGTGATCCTCTTGCCTCAGCCTCCCAAGTAGCTGGGACTATAGGCACCTGCCACAATGCCGAGCTATTTTTAGAGATGGAGTCTCACTCTTGCTTAGGCTGGTCTCGAACTCCTAAGCTCAGGTGATTTACCTTCCTAGGCCTCCCAGAATGCTAGAATTATAGGCATGAGCCACCACACTCATCTTACAAAATAAATCTTTAAAAAGTTAGCCGAGCATGGTGGCATACACATGCAATCCCAGCTATGTGGGAGGCTGAGGTAGGAAGATCACTTGAGCGGGAGTGTGAGGCTACATGAGCTATGATCACACCACTGCACTCCTGCCTAGGCAACAGAGCAAGATCCTATCTCGTCTCTAAAAACAAAAACAAACACAAACACTACTAGCACTAACAGAGACATCCTATTTGATGCAATTAAAGTATTGAAAAGGGATGAAAAAAAGGGAAGTCCTGTCTCTAAAAGCAAACAAACACAAACACTACTAGCACTAACAGAGACATTCTATTTAATTTAATTAAAGTATTGAAAAGGGATAAAAAAGGAAGTGATTAAATATTATTTAATGTTGATATTTGTGTGGAAACTAAATCATTTTATGTCTCACCAAGGCTATGACTCCTACCTTGGAAACGATTAATTAGATTTCATAACCACATTGAAATGCTTACGGGTTATCAGTTGCTTTGGCTCACCTCTGGGCCTGACTTTAGTTCAGGAGGTAACAGCAGGATACTGAGTTAGGAGAAATGGCTATGGATGGGGCCATGGAGAAATAGGGGATGCTGGATAGGCTGAGGGTCCGCCCTCACGTGCCTCCTGCCGCCCGTGCTGGTCTATGAGCAGCTATGTACACAGAGGAGTTCCCCAGGGTAAGGGTTGGGGTGGAGGGGGCAGTGGGTAAAGGTCCCCCCACATTTCCCACCAAGGACTCTGGCCCCGGGAGTGAAGCAGGAAACAGGGGCTTCTTAGAACTGTCGAGGCTTCCTGGAAGGCTGTGAGAGCTGAAACCATCTGGCTTTCTTTTTTTTTTTTTCTTTTTGTAAGACAGAATTTATTCACAGAAAAGAAAGAAAAGAATACAGAAAACATTAAGGCATCTGTTAGAGGGAGAAAATTCTAGTGGGGAGAGAGAAGCTCTCTCCGTTTCTCTCCCGGTCTTTCCCCGTCTCCTCCTTTAGGCCTTTAGTCTCAGGGTATATATAGGTGTATGGGTTCCTTGGCCAGGAAACAAATGAATACATTCCCTTCCACCAGGGGCAAGGTGAATGAATGTGTCAATGAATGGATACAGTCCTTTCATGGGATTGAGGCCTAGGAAATTCACAAGAAATTGACCTAGGCATAGGAGATGGGGGTTCCACATTTAGTCTTAAGTGTGAAGTGAAGGAGACACCAAGGC
>CAUYON010014126.1:0-23510 GCA_963573935.1 Arctocebus calabarensis
ATAGTGATCAAGGAAATGCCATGAAGGATATCTGTAACAGTATGATCAAAATATTTTTGAATGTATATGAATCGTGCCCTGTGATTGCACCAATGTACATAATTATGATTCAATAAAATTATTAAAAAAAAAAAAATAAAATCAGTGAAGAACCAGGGAAGAGAGTTAGTTTGTTTGTTTTTGTTTTGTGTTCTTGTACAGTGAGTGACTTTACCACTTCTTTTGTCTTTCATGGACCTTCATTTACTTATATTAATTACCAGTTAATTTTCTGGTCCCTGAAGACATAATAAATTTGTAATCCTGCCAGACCAGTTGATAAGGCATTAAGCACTAGCCATCCTTCAGAAATAAGCAAGAGGGAAAAGCTAACGAGGAACTTTATAAACCTGGCTGTTGGAAATAGTCTAGATTCAGTAGAAAAAGGTATGACAGAAAATTATATAAATTAGGCCGAATTTTTCTAGAATCCATTTTGTCTGTCAGCCAATACTGAAATCTAATATCTTTCTTAAAACAAATAATTGTCCATTTGATGGTACATAATTATCCTGTGTGGATCAAGTAACCCCTTTTATTTTAACAGTAATCAGTTGCTGATTGAAAAATAAAATCTTTATTCATACAGTAATATAAAAGTATACTGTATTGTAAAGATTTTGATAATATATTTTTACTTATATCTTCAATTGAATTTGCTGGTCAAAGTTTCTTATAAAACACATTGTCAAGAAATTTCTGCACTGAAAAATGAAATATATCTTTATTTTCCTTATTTCATCCTATCATTTGGTGAGTAGCTCAAAAATCTTACCTGAAAGTTCAAAACTTCTATTCCTTTAAGTTCCCCTTATAACTTTGAATTCAAAAGTTATAGTAAGTTGGGGGTGGTGCCTGTGGCTCAACAGAGTAAGGCACCAGCCCCATATCCCAGAGGTAGTAGGTTCAAACCCAGCCCCAGCCAAAAAAAAAAAATTTATAGTAAATAAATGTTTTTTCTTAAGCTTCTTATTAATATAAGTTTCTAAATGAAATTAGATATTAAAGGTACAAATGGCTTAAAACATTTTTTAAAAAACTTTGTTTTGGGGTTTTTTGCCTTCAACACTTACCATAACTTAGCTGCCTCCATTCCATTAAGTCATTTTACTGTTAAGCTACTATTTTTTTTTCTAGTAAAATGTTGCTGTTCTATTCTGTCTGCAGTTTCTCTGACTCTCAACTGTTGTCTCTCTTCTGTGCTTTCCTATTCAAATACATGCTTCAATGTTTGTGGCTCTTGCTTACAGGAAGAAGAGGTGGCGGAGTCTGGGGTAAGTGTAGAGATGAATGCAACTGGAATGAAGGTTGTGCAACTCTTACATATATTGCATCCTTTTCGTTAATGCACGCACATAAAATAGCATGCATTCTATTAACCCTGTCAACCTACATTCCTGACAAATGCCTTTTGCTAACAAGGTGAAAGTAGTGATAGATCCAGCTTTTTTTTTTTTTTAACTTTTCCATTATTGACATTCTGTAAGTCCTTTTTAGATTTTAGTTTAGCAGGGTCAGTTAGGTGGTGATGATAATGATGAGGACGACACCACTGAATATGTTTTGTGCTTGCTGTTTGCTGTATACTATTCTAAGCACTCTAAATGCATTTTCTTATTTAACTCTCGTACTACCCTGTGAGTAGATAATGGTACAGAAGGAGAAAGTAGAGTTGCCCAAAGTCTAACAGCCCATCAGTCATGAATCTAAATCTAGGTAGTCCAATTCTAAAGTATATACTACTTTATTCAAATTTTACTTTTTAAAAATGTATGTGAATTCTGTTTATAAAGTTTGCATAGCTATACTATAAAATTGAATTAGAAAAGGATTTTAATTCCTCAGATCCACTAATGCCATGAGACTTCCATTGACTGAATTTTTTATTTTAAAATTTTTACCAGCTTTAATTAAAGATGCCTTTATCTCTTTTTGAAATTATAATCAGAAACTGTCACCATTTGTTGTTAAAGTAGATTCAGGTCTGTGCTTCTATATAACTGGGTTATATAGATGTCTATTAAGAATCATGGAATGGGGCAGCACCTATGGCTCAAAGGAGTAGGGTGCTGGCCCCATATACCAGAGGTGGTAGCTTCAAACCCAGCCCCGGCCAAAAACTGCCAAAAAAGAATCATGGAGTGTAAAGGTTCTTGTCAATTATCTACCTAGTCATTTCATTTTTAAATAAGTCAGATGGCCTCTGTTGATGAAGGGATTGCATAAGAAGAATTTTACTATGTTAAGACTGTAGTGAACCACGAAGTTAGGTGCTTTTATTAAATATAGGGAGAATTTTTTGTGAGCCACCTCCTTTACTAAAGTCTTGTCTCATTTTGTGCTCTTGTTTTCTCTTAAAGCTTGATGAGTTTGACTTTCCTTCTACTTTATTCCTCCCTCTGTGTGTTTGTCATGTATTTCCATACATTTTTGTATTGGTCTTTTCTAGTTTTTCTCACTGAAAATAGAAATTCATACTCGGCATAACTATTCTAAAGAAGAATAGACTAACTGTGCATCTTAGTTGAGTGTTTGAAGTGATAGTAAGACTTATGTTAACACATTCACTGTTCATTTAGCTTTAGAGTTGCATTGTATGATGCTTACAAACATTAGGTATTTTCATATTAGGACATTTTCTGTTTTGGAAGAAGTTTAGAAAATATTTTATTCTCATTTATCCTAATGTTTTCATTTATTAAAATCTTGTATCTCTCCTAGATTTGTCAACAGCTACTCTTCCTCTTTTTTTAGATATCAGCTAAGATAAAATCATTAAATGTTTCTATTAAAATTTGCTCCTAGGCTCGGCGCCTGTGGCTCAACGGGCTAAGGCGCCAGCCACGTATACCTGAATTGGCGAGTTCGAATCTAGCCCGGGCCTGCCAAACAATGACGGCTACAACCAAAAAAAAAAAACTGGCCGGGCCTTGTGGCAGGTGCCTGTAGTTCCAGCTACTTGGGAGGCGGAGGCAGGAGACTCGCTTGAGCCCAGGAATTGGAGGTTACTGTGAGCTGTGATGCCACAGCACTCTATCCAGGGTGACAGCTTAAGGCTCTGTCTCAAAAAAAAAAAATTTGCTCCTAAATGTTGGGACTGAATTTTGCTGCATTTCTTTGAAGTCAAGACACCATCAATTGTTGGGCCCACCATCATTTTATTGTACCACTACAAATATCACTGTGAGGCCAGGTACAGTGGCTCATACCTGTAATCCTAGTACTCTGGGAGGCCAAGTCAGGTGAACACCTAAGCTCAGGAGTTTGAGACCAGCCTGAGCAAGAGCAAGACCCTATCTCTGCTAAAAAAAAAAAAAAATAGCCAGGTGTTGTGGCAGGTGCCTGTACTCCCAGCTACTCGAGAGGCTGAGGCAAGAGGATTGTTTGAGCCCAAGAGTTTGAGGTTGCTGTGAGCTATCATGCCACACAACTCTACCCAGGGTGACAGAGTGAGAGTCTTGTCTCTAAAAAAGAATCACCTTCTCTTGTTACCACTGAGAATTTTTGCTTTATACTTACTGAAAGAGCTCTTATTGACCTAGATACACACTTTTGACACTTCATACCCTTGTACATACATTAGAAAGGAAAATATAAGCAAAATAAATTGGTTTAGGTATAAAATTTCTTCATATTCAAAATATGAACCTTCTGAATTATTTTTAGAGTCTTTAGTTTCTGAGGGTTTCCCACACACACATATAGCATTGTCCTCTGTGCCATCTAGTATGTTGGTAGTGGAGCGTTTCTTGAAACACGACATACAAGAACTAAAACCTGCTGGTATTGGGCTCTTAGGCTGGCTTTATAGATAATTAGAGCTAGCTTTATGTTACCACCTTTGCTTTGGGAGTGTTGTCAACTTGTCAGATTCACTTCCCTTCTTGTAATCAATTGGTCTCCGAAGGTTGGTTAAAAGGGTAGTTTATTAATGTCATTGGATTTTCTTCAGAGTTACTCTTTAAGTTTTGAGAGTCCTCCATGTGTAAGTAGAGACATCATATCATGTCACAGGTTCTGCCTGAACAATAGCAATTGAAAATTGCCATTGAATATAAAACACAATTCAAAGATCTGAAAATGTGAAAGAAAATATCTATCATAACACTTTCAACTGTGTCTCACTTAATTTACAATCTTTTTTAGTGTCTATTTTAAAGTAGTTATGAGAGCACTTTAGTCTGTGTATCTAAACTTTTTTTTTTTTTTTTGACAGAGTCTCACTCCCCTAAGCTAGACTGCCCTCACCCTAGCTCGCAGCAACCTCAAACTCCTGGATTCAAGTAATCCTCCTCCCTCAGCCTCTCTGCCACCATATCCAGCTAATTTTGCTACTTTTAGTAGAGGTGGGGGTCTTGTTCTTGCTCTTGCTCAGGCTGGTCTTGAACTCCTGACCTCATGAGATCCTGCTTGAGCCTTCCAGAGTGCTAGGATTACAGTCGTGAGCCACCACACCCTGCCTATTTAGAGTATGTTTTTAAATATGAGGCTAATTGAGAAAATCATAAATACCCTTATTATTTTGGAATGGCAACAGCCTTCTAAATAAAAAGCATCTAAGAACCTTGTGTTTGCTGTTCTTATTAGAAAAAACAAACATCACTGCAATTATTTCCATTGGTTCTAGATATAGTCATTGTAGGAGGTTTGCCAAGAAGAATAGGAATGAGGAAAGTTGCGCCTTATATGAGTTGCAGTTATTTCTATCCAGTTTGTGATTCCATCACATTTAGAGGCGCTACCAAAAGAACTGACACCTAAATATTGCCTAACCATTCCATATATGAGTGGAAGCATTGAATAGCTATTTACTACATTTCTGATTTAGGACTATATTGAATATAAATGCTGTTTATTTTCAGCTAATGTCTTATTGATTGTTCTCTTTGAATTTTGGCCACAATATCTTTACTGGTAAAATTAGTCACAAAGCGCAGAGTGGCCCTGCTGTAGACAGGAATAGTTTATGGCAAGCATGTCCAGATCAGCATAGACAAGCAAAGTTGCTCTGGAAACGTCACTGCTGAAGCACCCCGGTGCAGACATCTAACTGAGGATGGCCTTGTCCTTACCTAGGCTCTTGCCGTATCTTCAGAGTGTGGATGGCCTCCAGAGCCAGAGGATTGCTTTTTCTTGTCACAGTTGTACCACAGGTTGCATAGTCACGAACACAGCTGTGATGGAGTATGTCACTCAGGAAATTGTTATCTTACTCTTTTTAGTTCTGTACTTTGCAATATCTTATTCTTATTTCAGAACATCATCATATGTACAAGTTACTTTGCATTAATACTCTTCATCTTTAACTCATTTACATCAGCATGCAATAGCATTAACAGAAAAAAAGTCTTTTAATCTTCAATCTGCCATGCGTAATTCTCATCTTATAGCCCCTCATTGTGATCTCCATCTTCTTATAGGTCATTGAGTCAGGGCAGCACAAATTCAAACATGCTGGATGTTCAGGGAGGGGCTCACAAAAAAAGGGCACGCCGCAGCTCTCTGCTTAATGCCAAGAAGCTCTATGAAGATGCCCAAATGGCAAGGAAAGTGAAGCAGTATCTGTCCAGTCTGGATGTAGAGACAGATGAAGAGAAGTTCCAGATGATGTCATTGCAGTGGGAACCTGCATATGGTACCTGTGAGTACAAGTTTTCATTTATCTAATACCACAGAGCACAATAGAAACTTATTTTTCTAGAGTTATGCTGGAGTCACAAGAAAAATGTTCGTTCATAAAAGATTACTGACATACCCCAAGTGTCATGTGTTCCTGTTAAGTAGATGCTAAATTCCATACATTCCAACATGTTGATTTACCCTGATAAATAATTCTTTTAAAAGTTTTCTAACAGAAAAAAAAAAAGTTTTCTAAAGGAATAAATAATAAAGTTATCTAAAAAGATAAATAATTCTTTTAAAATTTTTCTAAAGATTTTTTTCATTTAAAATTGGAACATTGTCAAGGAGCCTTTCTGTCTGAGAACGTTTTTATGTTCATCCCAAAATGAAGAGTACATGTAAGTAAAATGTTTTTACCTTTTTTTATTTTATGGATAATATCATTTACCAACTAGAAAATATTAGAAATCTGATTAAAACACTAGAGGTAATAGGAGTCTTGTAAGTTTTAGGAGTAAGATAAAACAAGAAAAATCAGACAAATTTCCTGTTTTTTTTTTTTTTTTACTTGAGACAGAGTCACAAGCTATGGCCCTGGGTAGAGTACCGTGGTGTCACAGCTTACGGCAACCTCAAACTCTTAGGCCAAAGCAATTCTCTTGCCTCAGCCTCCCAAGTAGGTGGGACTACAGGTGCCTGCCACAACACCCGCCTAGGTTTTAGTTGTATTTGTCATTGTTGTTTGGCAGGCCCAGGCTGGATTCAAACCCACCAGCTCCAGTGTGTGTGGCTGGTGCCCTAGCCGCTTGAGCTACAGGCACCAAGCCTAGACACATTTCTGATTCTGTTAGTCTATGAAAAATACGTTGGAAAAAGAAATCCTATTCCCAATGCTGATTTTTTTTCAATTAAGTACAAGCAACCAAAGCATATGTCTCTGGATCAAGGAGTTGTAAGAGCAGAAATCAAAGATGGTGAAATATACTCTCTTGTAACAACAACAACAACAAAAGATCATGCTTCTTATGTTAAATTATATGTTAAATGTTAAGCCTTTACAGATTGCAATGAAATTCTGAGTTCCTAATTGACAGGGAAAAATGATAGTCATTGTGGATTAACCCTAAGATTAATAAATGATATATTTGAATAGTAATAGAATTATGTCAACATAATAGAAAAGAGAAAGCAGAATGAATAGCTCCAACTACTGATTTTCAAAAATTCAGATATGATAATAAATTTTAACATGTAGAGTAAGGAGCCAGTTAATAAATCCTATAATCAAAACAGAATATCTCCAATGCGTCTACCCAAAGGGAAAAGGTTGGAGTGTGATGACAGAACACCAACGAAAGGGTGCAGACTAAATTGGAGTCTCATGTATTACCATTTGAGTAAGGTTCTATTTATCTTAAGTCTCTGTTTTCTCAGATATAAAATTTTGGCAAGCATTAGGAGTACATTTTGTCTCTGATTCTTTCTACATCAAACCTATTAAGTTTGGAGAACAAAATAATAATAGCTAATATTTAGGGTTTTGGTTGTTTTGTTTGGTTTTTTTTTTAAGAAGACAAAGTATTACTCTGTTTCCTGGGTAGAGGCCAGAGGCATCATAGCTCAACTATAACCTCAAACTCCTGGGTTCAAGTGATCCTCTTGCCTCAGCCTCTCAAGCAGCTGGGACTATCAGCACACACCGGCATGCCTGGCTAATTTTTCTATTTTTAGTAGAGATGGGGTCTTGCTCTTGCTTAGGCTGGTCTTGAACTCCTAAACTCACGCAGTCCTCTCACCCCGGCCTCCCAGAATACTAGGATTATAGGCATGAGCCACCACACATGGCCATTTTTAGAGCTTTCTGCATGCTAGCAACCTTGCTAAAGGCACTTTATAGACCTTGCCATTTACTGCTTAGAACAACCTCTGAGTTGTCCAATTTGGCATTGTATTCTAAAGAGACAATTCACCCCAAAAATGTGCTTATACAAAGACATTGCAATATGTATTCAGTAAAAAAGAAAGCATTCAGTTAAAAAGGTAGAGAATAGTTAATTATAACTATTTCCTTATCAATATAAGCAATGATGGCCATTAAAAATAGTAAGTGTATATAGAATTGGAAGGTATCTGGGATAATTTCTTACCACACATGAAACATCAAGAATACTATCAGCCGGGCAGCTCCTGTGGCTCAGTGAGTAGGGCGCCGGCCCCATATACCGAAGGTGGCGGGTTCAAGCCCAGCCTCGGCCGAACTGCAAAACAAAAAAAAATAGCCAGGTGCTGTGGCGGGCGCCTGTAGTCCCAGCTACTAGGGAGGCTGAGGCAAGAGAATCGCTTAAGCCCCCAAGAGCTGGAGGTTGCTGTGAGCAGTGTGACGCCACAGCACTCTACCCAGGGCAATAAAGTGAGACTCTGTCTCTACAAAAAAAAAAAAAAAATACTATCAGCCTTGTGAAAATGGTACATGTCAAAGGCAAAGACTGGAGAGTATAGAACCTTTAACTTACATTCATGTTTTAAAGTTCAAAACCATACGTATATTTATTAAAGCCCTCTGACCCTGCTTAGAGTTATTATGAAAGTTATTTTTTTCCAAGTAACTCAATATAAACTTAATCATTTTTGTGGTTATGAACACAGTGTGCCTTCCTCTTCCTATAGCCACCTCTGACTTTTTTTTTTTTGGAGACTCCTTCTGTCACCCCAGCTAGAGTGCAGTGTCATCGTCATAGCTCACAGCAACCTCAAACTCCTGGCTCAAGTGATTCTTCTTCTCAGCCTTTTGAGTAACTGGCACTACAGGTGTATGCCACCACACCCAGCTAATTTTTCTATTTTTTATAGAGACAGGCTCTCAATCTTGCTCAGGCTAATCTCAGACTCCAACTTCAAGCAGTCTTTATACCTTGGTTGGCCTCCCAGAGTGCTAGGATTACAGGTCCTTTTATCTATCTTTTCTCATAACACTAAACTGTGTCCTATGTTACATATTTAATATTGATTTGAAATGAGAAAACCTGTGAGCCTTTCTTTTATAAACTAGATTTAAAAATTTAAGTTGGTTTGAGAGTCTGTATTTAATTTCTATTGCTTAACTGACTTTTAACTGTTAAACAGTCATTATCTCAACCCTAAGCAATAATTTCAGAACATTCTAGAATTTGGTTTTTCCTAATTAATCATTATATATGTGGTTTTTAGCATTCATCTGTGAACTTTTTAAAGTTGTCTCTTGGTTTTTTCCTTTACACTATATCAGTTATTAAAATAATATGTCAGTGAAGTTGAGAATTGGTTAGTATTGAGAGAAGGGGGAAAGTGTGCTTCATGGCTGTAACTTCATGTGCTTCATCATCTGTAAAGATGATGTTATCTTGGGTTCAATTAGTTGATGAGCCACTGCATATGTCCCCAGGGGTTCCTATGTTTTGATTTCTGAAATATTTCCCTTAGTCTTATCACCTAAAGTATTCTCTAGGCTCTGATATTAAAAGCATAATAGCTAATTGTTACAACTGTGCTGAGACAGGTTAAATATCTATTTTTGCTTTTATCTTGGTGATTAAAACAAAGTACACCTCCATCGAAACTACCCTAAATAACCAAAGGGATTAAAAGCACTTAATGTCTGCAGGAAGAATTTCTTTCCTTTGGGCTACAGTATTGATTTAATACAAAGGGGGTAGCTTTTTATTTCTTAAGTCAGAGTTATCTGTTTTTAATTCTGACATTCATTGTCAAATATTCTAATTGTGGACTTATAAAACACATCTCTGGTATTCGTGTAGATATCTGTTGAAGTAATTGCACTTACTCATTCAGCAAATACCTGTTAAGCATCTGTTTCAAGTTAATCAGTGGCATATAGGGTTGTGGTGGAGTACAAAATACTCTCAAGTTAGCTACAGCCTGATGCAAGGAGCAGACATAATTAATGACACAGGTAATTGTGTTGTTGAAACTGTTCCCAGTGATATGAAGGACATGTACGGGATACCAAGAGAACATAAAACAGAATCCAATCTAGTCACTGAAGAACTGGGTATTAGGAAAGGGTTCCCTGAAGTTTGTAAGGAAGTTTATCTGAAAGATATAAAAAACCAAATGGGGCTTTCTGGCATAGAAGCCCAGACAGTATGGGACTAGTGAGGGGAAAGGTACATGGTTCAAAGGGGCAGGCTAATGCTAAATAATGCAGGGCCTTAAAGGCCATTTTTTAGGGACTTGGATCTTTTCATTGAGAACAAGAGCAAGTCATCTAAAGGTTTTTGTAGGGAATATGGAGAAGGAAAGTTATTTGATTAGATCTTCATTCTGGAACAGTCACTCTGCTGTCATGGGAAATAATGAGAGGAGTTTTCTTTAGTATAGATGAGAAGGTGTTAACTTGATTTTCAGCGTAGTGATGATGGAGATGGAGCTAATTACATTAATGGATTTAATAGTTATTTAGGAAATAAAATTATTTTATGAGTTTTAGAGATAACTTCATAGTAATTAAGTAAAATTTCTGTTAGAAAAGAAATCTATTTTATTTTTTGTGCTAAAGAGAGGTGGTTTTAAAGTAACCATTCATTATTGTCAATAGTAGTAATACCCTTGCCTTACAAGTACAGAGTTACCTATTTCTTACCGTCTCCTATTAGTGACCAAGAATATAAATGAGAAAAGATCAACCAAATCATCCGAAATGTCTCCAGTGCCTATGAGGTCCACTGGCCAAACAGCTAAAGCCCACTTGCATCAGCCCCACAGAGTAAGCCAGGTGCTTCAGGTGCCAGCTGTTAACTTGCACCCCATCAGGAAGAAGGGACAAACAAGAGACCCTGCCATGAGTGAGTATTTGCAATCAATAGTACCTTAATTTAATTGAAATTTTCAGGGGATTTGGAATGAAAAATAATTATAAATTGGGAGTTAGCTATTTTGGGTTGTGTAATATAATCACGTCATGAATCAAAAAAGGTTTCCTTTCGCCTATATGTATTTAATGACAACATGCATGTTTTAAATGCTGACATTGGAATTCCTATAATGCCAAAATCTGTTCATCGACAGACAACTTCTTGGGGCATTATATCTGGGTCCCAAGGGCTTACTGCATTCAAAGGTCTATTTAATCTAATATCTAATGTAGGTACAACCTATAAAAAGTATGAAAATGAAATTGCTTATTCTAAAAAAATGTCACATATGTAATTTTTTTTCACTTATGACTCCTTCTGAAAACCTAGTTAGGAAATAAGAATGGAGTGTAAAGTGTATAAAGTATAGACTACATGTTTATTTTTTTCCTTTTAGGCCATGTAGACATTCATATTAGTTTTATTTTTTTGCTTTTACAGCATCACTATTCCAGCTTCTACATGGAAAGCCAAATTGGATTTGATTCCTATCATTGTTTATTAGAACATGCATTATACATAGTTCATATTCAATAGAACTTTGTGAATTTAACTTGATTTCATTTAAGATACAAAGCTGAGGGCAGCGCTTGTGGCTCAAAGGAGTAGGGCGCCGGCCCACATACCAGAGGTGCTGAGTTCAAACCCATCCCTGGCAAAAAAAAAAAGCTAAATAGCAAGTGCTCCATTTGGCTCAGCACCTATAGCTCAGCGGTTAGGGCGCCAGCTATATGCACCAGTGCTGGCCAGTTCAAAACCCACCCGGGCCCACCAAACAATAATGAGGAAGAAGTACAACAAAAAGATAGTCAGGCGTTATGATGGGTGCTTATAGTCCCAGCTACTCGGGAGACTGAGGCAAGAGAATCACTTAAGCCCAAGAGTTTGAGGTTGCTGTGAGGTTGCTGAGTGCTCCATTGCACTCTACCAAGGGCAACATAGTGAGACTTTGTCTCTAAAAAAGAAAAAGTGCTCCCTTTGCCAGATTTTCAACCTTGTGATACATTTACACAAAAAGATAGCTTCGGTATAATGTATGTATTGTTATGCCAGGGGTCTATACAGAACTATTAAAGAATAAAACAAAAGAAGCTTTGAGCTGGGCAGAGGCAAGGTGAGGCATCCAAAGAAATCTTTTTGGAAATAACACCTAAGTGGGTTAGGTTGATGAAGAGCGAGACAATTAGGCAAAAGTTTCAGAAAGGTTTCTTCAAGTTGATGAAACAACTAGTGCAAGTGTACGCAGAGTGTCGACAGACTAGGATAATGAAAGCTAATGCTTAGGAAGTACTTACTGAGTGCCAAGCCTAGTTCAAAGTGTTTTACTAACATTATAGATTAATTTAGTCTTTATGATCCTACAAGATAGGTAGTATTCTACAAATGAAGTAGTGTCTCAGGGACTTATATGTTACAAGTAAGTGGTGGAGTTGGGAGTTGATCCCAGAATGACTGACGGTAAAGGCCTGTACTAACCAATATACTAAACAGCCTTCTAGGAACAAAAGTGAAGTCATAGGTATGCTGAAATTATACCATGCCCTGCCAAAGGACAATTGTCAGTGGGAATCCATTGAATAGATTTGAACAAGGGAAGGTTATGATTCAAATGGTGTTTGAGAAGAAGGACTATAGAAGGGAACAGGAAGTAGAGAACCCAGATGGA
The DNA here is from genome assembly GCA_963573935.1 of Arctocebus calabarensis. Taxonomy (NCBI): domain Eukaryota; kingdom Metazoa; phylum Chordata; class Mammalia; order Primates; family Lorisidae; genus Arctocebus; species Arctocebus calabarensis. Next base: position 12,238 of record CAUYON010014126.1, read on the forward strand.
AAGCTAATGTAACAGTTAATTGGAAATTGCTCAGGGCCTAGATTGGTGGCTATGGAAATAAAGAATTTGATGAAAAATTAATGAAGTTGATAAGTTTATTGATTAATGTGAAAAGGGGAAGAGTTTCGCTCTGGTTTCTTACTTGAATGTTACCAATTGAGAGGCAGTATTACTTGTACCAGGTAGCTTTCTTCCCTCTTATTGGCTATTATTTATATGATAATATATATAAATGGCATTTAATAAAGGGTAGTGTGAGTATACTGTATACTGTGATTTAAATTTCTTCATTGTCAAAAGTTTGTTTGTTGCTATGCCAGATCCTCACCAAGTTGTGCTTTCCTTATTAAGAACAGTGTCAGTAGCTCTTTGACATTTCTTAGAGAAGATGTATATAAAAATATCAATATATTGAAAACATTGCTAAGTTGGACCTGCGCTTAATAGGACTAACTGCTGGACAAGGATAATGATAGAACATTACAGGAATGTTTCCAGGGGGCTCCATACTATTTTTCTATAAATTCATGATTCTTTCTGTTGTTTACTTCTCTCCTGTAGTGTGAATTTAGTGCTCTTGAAAAGGGCTGACTGGCAGCCCTGCCACCTCTTCTGTAAACCCACAGCACAGATGCAGCACAGGTAGTGACAGTGCCAACATCCCCACACTGCCCTGCCACATGCCTCGCCCTGACTTGGAGAGGCCACCTCTAGAGGGGAGGGAAGAGTTTGAATCCATGTCTCTATTAAGATTTCAAACATTGTGGGGGGTGTGGGACACTGTACTCAGACTGTTAAATTGATTTCCCTTATGCCACAAAACAAACTGTTTAACTATTTTAATCTGGTCTATGCTGACCAGCTGAATTTGAATGAATAACCTAGAGGTGAGAATCTCTGTATGCCATCACCCAGTCATTTAGTCTCTGTTTGTCATTTACACATTTCAGTTGACTGCACTAGCCATTGTGCATCATAGCCTTAGTTATGTAGTGATTTAGGCAACTAGACATTCTAATTGTGCGGTGATATTTATTTGCACCTTTGGTTTTATTTTTAGGTACAAGTTTACCTCAGAAAGTTTTAGGAACAACTGAAGAAGTAAGTGGTAAGAAACATACAGAAGACACTATTTCTATGGCATCGTCCTTACATTCTAGTCCTCCTGCATCTCCTCAAGGTTCCCCTCGTAAAGGTAAGACAAAATATTTCAAGCAGTTCTTGTTAGACTAACCAATACTTTCCAACACATATTTTGCTCTTCAGTCATAGCAGTAATAGAAAGCATTAAGAAAAGCATAACTCCTAATGCTTATTTTTTAAACTTTACTGTTCTGTATAGAATTATTCAGTTGCTTTTTAAATACTGTACATCACGTAGCTGGGACTCCAATACTCATTGCGCAGTCCTACCTTCTTTGACAGAGGCAAGGCTAGATAAGGATAAAGCCAGAAGTCATAGCTGTTTTGGTTGACATTCTTGATGTTGTTATTCAGGTTTCCTGTACTTGGACATTTTTGTGAAGTATTTTCAAGTAAAATTTTCTCTAAGAAATTCTTCTTAACTACAAGATCTAGGAAAAGAAACATTTAGCTTGATGCTTTTCTCTTTTTTAGTAATAGATTTTTACCTTCTTATTAATCAGGATTTAAAATAACCTGTACCCTATGGATTTATGTTTTCATAATCAGACTAAAGCCTTGCTTTGTTCAACTCACCTGGGCAGTGTACGTGTAGATGCCATTTGATGTCCACTACACTCATAGCATTATAAATAGGGTGTATATTTTTTACCTTGGCCCCTCCACACTATGTGTATCCTTAAGGAAGAGGCTACTTAGTCTTGGCATCTTTTTCTCAGATGTAAAAGAATTACATCTTTAAATAATCACAGCACAGGAGGGCATATGGTTAGAGGGAAGACAAGCTTACAGATCTAATAAGAGAGAGAAAGTGCCGTAGCTTTCTTCAGCTCCCATGTTCTGAGTTTCATCTCAGTCACAGGGCTCTTTTTTGCCACTTACGTGGTAGTGACATACAGTGATGTCAGACCAGACTTTGAATCCTGATTCTGTTCCCTGCTATAGCTGTCAGGTAGCTTATTTACAAAGTCAGATTTCCTGTCCATAAGATTGGAAAAAGACCATCCAGGGCCAGGCATTGTGGTTTATGCCTGTAGTCCCAATGCTTTGGGAGGCTGAGGCAAGAGGATCACTCAACTGAAGGAGTTTGACACTAGCCTGGGCAACGTAGCATGAGACTTTTATCTCTACACAGAGTTTTTAAAAATTAGCTGGACGTGGTGGCAGGTGCCTATTAATACTCGCTACTCAGGAGACTGAGCCCCAGGAGATCAAGCCTGCAGTGAGCTGTGATCACACTGCAGTCCAACCTGGGCAATAGAGCAAGATCGTGTCTTTAAAAGAAAAATAAGTAATTAATATTTTTAAAGTACTGTCTATTTTAGGAACCTTATGTAAGTTTTGAATGAAATACTATTCATAAAGCCTGATATATGGTAAGTATTCGATACATTGGAATGTCTCTTCTGTTTCCCTGCGGTGACCCCAGTACACCATAGCTCTGTTATTCACCTGCCCTTTTCATCCTTACATAGCAAGACTGGGTAAAATTTTTATTCAGATTTTACTAAGAAAAGCTTAATAAAATCAAATAGTATATATTGTAGGTATACTTATAAAGCACAGGTTTCCGATCCTTTTGTAGCTCACGTATGATTTTGTTAAGCACACAGACCTTTTTCATCTTTTTACATGTTTGAATATTCCTGTGAAAAATGCCCTTTATTGGGTCTGGGGCTGGCAGGAGTGCCTCCATTTAGACACTGTTCGACATGAACAGTCTTTTAATGTCCTCAAAGGAGCAACTTTACACTCCTCACCCTCCAGAGGCTCATATTTATAGGCAATTCTCTAACCAGGCTGCTAGTTAGGTCTGGTTTGTTGATTTATACCTGTGTGTGACTTGTGTGAAGAAGTATAAAGAACAGGAATTCCTCCATCTCTCTTATTCCCAACATAAAATCCACTCTTGTCACTGAAATAGAGAAAACTTTTCTCCATTGTGCCTTTCAGTGTGTAGCCAACAGTTGACCACCATGTTTATAGATGGGTGAGCCTCTGATAGTAATGTTTAGAATGCTTAGAAGCCTAAAAAAATTACTCTCTTCAAAACTGTTTCAAAGTGTTCTTGCATATGTTTTATCAAAACCTCAACCAAATGGGATATTTCTATTCTCATAGATAGTTTTTTGCCAGTATCTAATTGAGCAGAAATACCATAACACTAAGAGTACATTAAGATCTGTTCCTAGTTCCTGTCTAGCTTTGGAATTAGTTCTTTGTTTTCTAATGGTTAAGAAAATAAACCTATCTTCATATTTTTCACAAGGAGAATTTAAATAAGTGAGAACTTTTAAAAAGCAAGAAGTTGAGAGACATTAAGCATTATCTTCCCCACGTTTAAGAAAAGCAGCCTCTCCACATTGGAACTACAACAGGATCAGAAATTGGGCTTTATAAACAAATAAAGCATCCCTTGTGTATCCTACCTGATTTTGCTAAGCTTTTTTTCCCCCTAACAGTCTTGTCACATTTTCCCTTATAATGTTAGCAGCTTGGCTTTCTTTGAATAGTATTTTGTCACCAACTTCATTTGATCAAGGTAATCTTTTTCCTGCATTGTGTCTTGCAATGACTGATATGTTTATACTATATCGTGAATTTTCCATGCATTAAAAATGTTACTAGATTTTAATTTTTCAGATATTATCAAGATATTAGTATTTTTTATTAGTGAAATGTTATGTAAACCAGACTAATTGTGATTAATTGGAAAGAATGAATTGACCATGTCAGGGTTTTTGCATCTCTCCCTCCAGTTGGCAGTATCATATCTGATCACAGCATCCTGCTGCGCCTCTCAGGGTGTTCCTCATCCCCTCCCCGTGAGTCCAGCACCAAGATCAGTGGCCAGAGCTGCCCCGGAATAGGTGGGGCTTACTTGCAAAAGAAAATCCTTCAGATTACCAGGAGCACAGCCAAAAGAACAGACAGGACCGAGAAGGCCACTGAGGAGAATAGAGACAGGCCAAGTTGTGAGAACACAACCAGAAAAAGAATGACATCCCCGTTTAGAAGATTTAGGGAAAGAACTCTTTCAAGGGAGAGACTAGTCAACAGCAAAAAAGAGGACGCAGATCACAATCAAGCTGCAGAAAGCTGTGAGAAAGTGAAAGATATTAGAAGCAACATCAAAGATGAGAAAGGGAGTGCCATCTTCAATTCAAATAGCCGAGGCAACAGTAACGCTTTAAACTGCTTCCATACACGCTTCAAGTCTAAAAGGAGAAAGACACTCTGATGAAGTTCCTTATTTAATTTTAGTGTTAAGTTTGTTCTAAGTTATTAATGTAAATGGGCTTAAATTAAGCCATTTGTCAAACAAAGCTAAGGCAGACAACTTAGTAAAATACTATTTATGAGCATTTTATGATTATTATAATTCTACAGCTACTCTAGCAACAAAGTCATGTTGATCTAAAGTGCCTTATTTGTACATATGTTATTTTACTAATGTATTGAGTTAGTAAACTTTATACTCTTGTTTTCTGTAGTTTTCTTTATTTCCTACTGACAGCAGATGGCTCTGTGAGTGAAGTAAATAGCGGTTTCTCAGGAACCAGTGTTGACTTTCACCGTAAAAGCCCCAATAATAATCTGACCAGAACCTTCACCTCAGAGAATGTTATTACTGCCTGAGTACTTCATCTATTTTATAAGCTACGGGAGACAGGAGTGTTTAGGAGACAAGAAACTGAACTTTATTCACTTACACTTTTTATATCATTTACCTTTTACATATCCTTGATCTTAGATGGAAGAGCCAATCTTAACATAGTAGGTTCATATTCCTATAGCATATTCATGTTCCCAACATTATCTGGGAAACTTGGTAAAAAGTTCAATTACTGGTTCCCCGCTCCCCCAGATCTCATAAATTTGAATTGCCAGAATTAATGTTTCAGGTGATTCTTAGATTATATTTGAGAAATACTGATCTAAGAGACATAGGGTTAAATTGCTTGTTTTTAAACAGAAGCAAATCTGTTCCATACAAAGATTACAAAAGAGCAAAGATTTTTTTTCTTATGAGGAAGATTTTTTTTTAATTTATTTTTTATGTATTTACCATATCCCTCTTCTTGGTCCCTTTTGAATATTGACTAATCAGCTCATCAACACTGACAGATGGCAGTGATTTCAAGTTTAGAGATGTGTGATGGAAGTCAAAAGAGTGGCTTATCTTGGCTTACCCTGTTCCTGGCCCCATAAGCCAAGTGTAAAACACACATTTTCTAGGTCTTTTTCTTTTCAAAATAGTTAATAAAACTAATAAGGCTATTATGCACCAATAACTTTATTTAATGACTTGAGTAATAGTAATAAACTCCCAAGATTCTTAAAATACAGCAGTTCAGATTGTTATCGTCTTTATACATGAAGAACCTGAGGCTCTGAGAATTCCAAGAACATACCCCAAACCTATACTTCTTAATGCTATTTCTAGAGATTGATCCACAGGTCCTATACCTATTGAACCTTACGTTATTCTATGAGAAAGAAGATTCTGTTTTCTTCTTTGAGACCTACCCCTTGTTGAGATTATTAGAGCATTTTCTTTATAAACAAAATTTTGTTTCTTCCAGTCATCTAAATAGACTATTATGTATATTAACCATTGTGCTGCAAATTTGTTTTTGAATCCTTCACCTACATCCCTGCCCCTTTATGCCAAAAAATATAAAAGAAAATCTCTCTAGGAGCAACTTAAAACACATAGATACCGTTTTCTCATAACATTCCACACATTTGTTCAATTCAGCTGTTTAATATTCTGCAAAGTTAATGAAGAAAAAAGAAAGTGGGTATAAGATTATGTTCAAATGTAAAACAATTTATTTAAAAACTCCAAAACAGACCAGACCAGACATAATAGGCTCATGTCTATAATCCTGCACTTTGAGAAGCTGAGGCAGGAGGATCACTTGAGATAAGGAGATCAAGGCTGCAGTGAGCTCTGATTGTGCCACTGCACCCCAGCCTGGGCAACAGCTGAGACCCTGTCTCAAAAAAAAAAAAAAAAAAAACTAAACTAAAACAATCACTCTCAACTCGGGGCAAGACTTCTTAGGTGGCATAAGCAAAATATCTAGGGTAAGTATATGTAGTTTGAAAAAGTGAATATATAGTTCTTTACCTTGCATCCTAAATCCCATGTTTACCCCTACCTCAAGGTGTTATTTTGGATTAAGGTCATGTCACAAAAATATTTATGTTAATCAAAGGAGTGGAAGTGGTGTTAAAAAGAAGTGGAGAAATGCTTAGACATTTACTTTTTAATATCTATTTAGGGCAGCCTTTTATTAAATGCGTGTTAGCTGCGTGAGAGCCTGGGGGCAGATATACCTTTAAACTAGTTTTCTCAGTAATACTAGATTTTGACTATCTTTTTGTTTTTTAATTTGGAGTTGGATTGGTATGATGTTGTTAGGTAGGTGAATGGATATGTGGAGGAATGTGTGGAGAAAATTGGCACCCTTTTATCTATGTAAATGAGAACAAAGATTGCTACTATTTTGCCTTTTGTTATTTGTATGGATTTTTTTCGTTCTTTCCCTGACTGCCCTACCACCTGTTCCCTAGTTTTGTAGTTTGATCATTGTTCTTTTCCCATTTAGGTTACACACTTATACCATCAGCTAAATCTGACAACTTATCTGACTCCAGCCATAGCGAGATTTCTTCCCGGTCCAGCATCGTAAGCAATTGCTCTGTTGACTCCATGTCTGCAGCTCTACAGGATGAACGGTGTTCCTCCCAGGTTCTGGCAGTTTCTGAATCCAATGGGACATTGGAAAAGACAGAGCACTCTTCAGGGATGGGAGAACATGGTCACCTTGGCCCTGGGTAAACATCCTTATCTGTGTACATATCACAAAATCCAAGCCAAGTGACCACTGCATTTAGTGCTCTCCACCTTGAACTTGGACCCCCTGTGGGGTAGTTGCAAGGGAACCCGTAATAAAATATGAGGGGCAAGCACATATTCTCCATACTGAATATTTATTTAAATGAGTACTATTTTGAAAGATAAGTGTACATGTGGACTTACTTTCAAAATGTTACTGAATTCAAGTAACTTTCCATCATGTAGCTTTCTAATTAATAATTCAAAGTTCACCTGCTATTAATAAGGGGATATGCTTGAAATTCTTGCAGTTAGCTAACAGTTGCGCAAAGAGATTATGTAATGGAAAGTACTACCAGTTCTGCACATATCATTGACAGATTTGTAGAGTAATAATAGCTAACAAACGTTAGTTCTTTAAATTATTTCTATATTTCTATTTAGAATCTAGCAAAACAGAAGTCATTGAGAAAGTTGATTCCACACTGTTATATATTGTTCCATCTGGTCTATTTTATTATGAAAAGTTTAAAATACAAAGTATTATATTTGTAAATGTTTGTAAACTATGATTCTCTAGACCAGCAGTTCTCAACCTGTGTGGGTCGCGACCCACAGGAACTGTATTAAAGGGCCACGGCATTAGGAAGGTTGAGAACCACTGCTCTACACCAAAGGTCAGCAGACATTTTCTGCAAAAGTTACACAGTAAGTGGTCAGGCGCGGTGGCTCACACCTATAATCTTAGCACTCTGGGAGGCCGAGGCAGGTGGATTGCCCTGAGTTCACAGGTTCGAGATCAGCCTGAGCAAAAGTGAGATCCCATCTCAAAAAATAGTCAGGTGTTGTTGCGGTCACCTGTAGTCCCAGCAACTTGAAAGGCTGATGGCAAGAGAATCTCTTGAGTCCCCAAGAGTTTGAGGTTGCTGTGAACTATGATGCCACGGCACACTACCAAGGGTGACAAAGTGAGACTTTGCCTCAAACAAACAAACAAAAAACACAGTACATACTTTAGACTCCACAGGCCATAATATGTCTGTTACAACTACTCAGCCATTGTTACACCAGAATAGCCACAGACAGTCCATAAACAAAGAGACATGGCTGTGTCCAAATAAAACTTTATAAAAACAAGTAGAAGACTGACCAGATTTGGCCTTGGGTCATACTTGGCCAACCTCTACCTTATACTAAATTAAATCAGGGATTTACAGACTTCTTTGGTGAAAGGCCAGATGGTAAAGATTTTAGCATATGCAGGCTACATAGCGTCTCTGTCACAAATTCTTTGGATCTTTGTTGTTTTATTTAAACACACACACACACCCTTATTTTTTTTTAAAGTCCTACATGGTATTTGGAGGTATTAGTGTTTTCCTGACTTGGTTTTCATTTTTATCTTTCTCTGCTATTTCTTTCATTTTTTTCCTCCTTTTCTTTTTTTCCTTCTTTTTTTTTTTTTTTTTTTTATTAAATCATAGCTGTGTACATTAATTTAAACATGGGGCACAATGTGTGGGTTTTATATACAATTTGAAATATTTTCTCCGAACTGGTTAACATAGCTTTCATGGCGTTTTATTTGTCATTGTGTTCAGACATTTATATTCTACATTTAGTAAGTTTCACCTATACCCTTCTAAGATGCACCCACCAATTACTCTCCCTCCACCCATCCTTCCCTCTCCCCTCCCCTTCCTTGCCCTTTTCCCCATATTCTTGTGCTGTAATTGGGATATAGCTTCCATATGAAAGCTATAAATTAGTTTCATAGTAGGGCTGAGTAGATTGGATACTTTTTCTTCCATTCTTGAGATACTTTGCTAAGAAGAATATGTTCCAGCTCAATCCATGTAAACATGAAAGAGGTAAAGTCTCCATCTTTCTTGAAGGCTGCATAATATTCCATGGTATACATATACTACAATTTGTTAATCCATTCGTGGGTCAATGGGCACTTGGGCTTTTTCCAAGACTTAGCAATTATGAATTGGGCTGCATTAAACATTCTGATACAGATAACTTTGTTACAATGTGGTTTTTTGGTCTTTAGGATATATACGTAGTAGAGGAATTATAGGGTCGAATGGATCTATTTTTAGATCGCTTAAGTATTTAAACCCTTTTTAAAAATGATTCTTTACATCAGACTATACAAAAATAGGCGCTTGGCTTTGTTTGGCCATGACCGTTTCTTTGGGGACCCGTGCTATAAATCCCAGAATTCATGTATTAGGTAGTTGGGGGAGTTGGTGTTTCTCTTGGTACTGTACTAGGCTAATTGCAGAGATACCTTGAAAAAAAATAACATGGATCCTCAAATTGGGAATTCTTAACTCTGTATGCTTGGAGAACAAATGATCTAGTATCATGTTGACCAAGAAAGAAAATGTATACTTAACTTTTATTCATTTACAACCAATTCAAGAAAAATTCCTACCATGTGCAGTGGCTGTAGTGTTAGCTATTTGGGAGACTAAAGGAAGAAGATGCCGAAAGAGTTGGAGGCTGCAGTGTGCAGTGATCACACCTGTGGATAGCTACTCCAGCCTAGGCAGCATAGCGGACTGCCTGTCAAAAAATAAATAGGCCAGGCGTGGTTGCTCACGCCTGTAATCCTAGCACTCGGGGGGGTCCAATGCAGATGGATCACCTGAGCTCAGGAGTTCCAAACCAGCCTGAGCCAGAGTGAGACCTCGTCTCTACTAAAAATAGAAAAAACAAACCAGGCGTTGTGGCAGGCACCTGTAGTGCCAGCTACTCAGGAGGCTGAGGAAAGAGAAATCACTTGAGACCCAAGAGTTTGAGGTTGCTGTGAGCTACGATGCCATGGCACTCTACCCAGGATCATAGAATGAGACTCTGTCTCAAATAATAACTTGTGTGTGTATGCATCCTTTTTAATAAAGAAAAATTCTGAGGAAACCTTGCTAAGTATTTGAGTTATTTGAGTTTTTTGTATGTTTCTAGCTGAGTATTCATATCAGTGCTAATCGGGAGTTTAGTGATAATTAATGGTAGTGTCTTCTTTTTTTTTTCACAAGGTTATTCAGGCATGAACACCTATGGTACATGTCCTATAGTTTCTTAGCCAGTAGTAACTTGAAGCAGAGAAGTAAGTTTTCCAGTAAGCCTGAAAACTAATTTTAGTTGTGTATCATCTCCAATTCTAGGTGGGCACTCTCGAAGCCATCTCTAGTTAAAGGGGGAGCTGTCTCATCTTCTATGAGCAATGAAGAGATTTCTCACGAACATATCGTTATAGAAGCAGCTGACAGTGGTCGTGGGAGTTGGACTTCCTGTTCAAGCAGCTCTCATGACAACTTTCAAAGCCTTCCAAACCCAAAAGGCTGGGATTTTTTGAACTCTTACAGACATACCCATTTAGATGACCCTATTGCTGAAGTTGAACCCACTGACTGTGAGCCCTATTCTTGTCCTAAAGGTTGCTCTAGAACTTGTGGTCAATGTAAAGGCAGCCTAGAGACTAATCAGTTAAGACAGAGTTGGGCCTCCTCCAGTTCTCTGTCTGACACATACGAACCAAACTATGGAACAGTAAAACGGAAAGTGTTGGAAAGCACCCAAGTCAAGTCATCTGAAGGCTTGGATCCCAAGGATACCACTGATCCAGTGTATAAAACTGTTACTTCTAGTACAGAAAAGGGCTTGATTGGTAAGTTGTACGTTTCTGTTATATCTATGACATTAGAGGTTAGGTGGTAAAAAAAGTTATTGTATGTCTTGGATTTTATTATTGCAAAAATTTGTTCCATCTTCCTTTGCTCCCCCCACAAACAAATTATTTCCTTAAAATTAATGGTTTCTCAAGAGGAGAACCTCAATCCATTACAATGAAAAGTCTGATGCAAAGATATTTAATTAAAGGGACAAGTTTGTCTTATTTTGCTTTTAAGATCTTTTTGGTTTCATTGAGGAATATCATTGTCTTAATATTCAGTAGTAATAAAGGGATTATTATCTCTTTCACTTTATAAATTGTTTCGATAATTGTAGTGCATACATGGTAGAAATGCTGAATGTGCTATAAATTTTAGGTAATAAAAGTAAGAGAGGGCGGCTCCTGTGGCTCAGCGAGTAGGGCGCCGGCCTCATATACCGAAGGTGGTGGGTTCAAGCCCGGCCTCGGCCAAACTGCAAAACAAAAAAATAGCCGGGTGCTGTGGCGGGCGCCTGTAGTCCCAGCTACTAGGGAGGCTGAGGCAAGAGAATCGCTTAAGCCCAAGAGCTGGAGGTTGCTGTGAGCAGTGTGACGCCA